>JASAND010000787.1:0-39625 GCA_030248195.1 Trissonchulus latispiculum | reverse complement strand
GGGCACAACCCTAGTCAAGACACATTAGCTGTTTTGCTGATTTTAATTTCAACGATTTAACACCTGTTTTACTATTCAACCTTTAAAATTGTTCAGTTTTATGATACCTCCACAGACTCGAGTTCCAACTAATTTTTAAGCGGCAAGCGTCTGCTGATGTTTCTTATTGTCCTACTAGTTAGCCAAGTGTATTGTAAATTAAATATTTCAAGTATAGGCTACTAACGATTGTAGGAAATACTTTTATGACATTCGTTGAGATAAAGTAGCATTTAGTTCCCATCATTATATCATGCGTAATTAGTAATCTCAGCTTAAGCAGGTCTTCTGTGCTATGTCTTATGCGCGGCATTTGTGTATTTCTAGAAGTTTTATTTTACAACACTGTTGTTTGTTTCTGCATTTTGTTTTGTTTTGCAATTTATATTTAGAGCTGTTTTATCAGTCAACCCATGATAAGTTTTGTTTACGTTCTATACGTTGTACTTGTGCTGTAAGAGATTCTTTAAATTGCTTCTATTATGCGTACTCATGTTCAGTGTTATAAAACTTTGTGTATTAATTATTCAGTGTTTTTACGTACGTTAACTGTTTGTTGTTGCAAAGTTCATCTAATGCTAAAGCAGTGTTTGTTTCGGTGGATCTGTTATTATTCGTCCCAACCCAGTCTCAATTAACAGCACTAGCACAGCAAAGTTCTCTTTTAAATATCAAAGCATCAAAGCGTCAACAGCATCAAATATCTCTTTTAAATTGCATTTTATCCGTAGTTGGAGGGAACTTACTTTTTGCTTCAAGATTACTATCTTCCATTTACATAGACTATTTTGTATTTTCTGTAAATATATAGTATATTTGAGATTTTATTGTTTCTGAGTTTTGTTTAATGGCGTTTGTTTTTTCTGCAACAATTGATTTACGTGTATATACTATTGCTTGTGTTTCTTTGTCTACATTTTATCTAACAGCAAATACGCATACAGTTCGTATCTTCTGAATAACTAGAAGCATATAATTAAAGTATATATATGTCTTGTTAATTTTCTCTCGTATAGTAAGTAGGAACTTTTCATAACAATTTCTGAAAGAGGTTGCGCCATTACAGCAACTTCAGCAAAGGTTTACTCTGGGCCTGTTTAGCAAATATAAATTATTTAGAATGTTAAAGAATAGCTGGGTTTGAAACTGGAAATGCTAATCTAAATGTCGTTATTCACTTTGCTCTTAAATTATTAAAGCAATTATGAAGTTGTTATAAGTGAGACCTAAGTTGGAAGTGGACAAGAATTTTCATGTCCGCCCGCATGTGTCCACCGTTCCACGTATTGGGTAATGACGTAAAAGGTAAAAAGTAATGACATGAATTGTCAAGATTATTTGCTATTTCGGGGACTCCGGCAGGATTTTGCATTTATGAATTTGCTAGCCTTGCGTCCTATTAATCTAATTTGCGTTCCGTATCCGTTAAGAAGTTTTGCTTTCAACTGACGTTTGACATGTTTTGTTCTCATTTGACTGAATTACAAAAAAGTTTCTGATCATTCCTGGGAATTAAGCGCCCCATACAGTTTGCTAAAACATAGGAAAATTCCCACAAACTTTGACAGCACTGTAGCTGTAGGAGGATAGAGGACTACCTGCCTTCGGATCCTTCTCGCTTCCAGCCCTAGCGTTCTATTTTTGACCAATAGCTTTGAAGTTTTGTGTGGGCCCATTGGATTAGAAATTTTGATGAATTCAAAATTGTAAAAAATCTGTCTAATGGAGGCGGAGGGAATGTTCTGACCCGATTTTGCTGAAAAGTTAGGTTTTCGGGTTTCCAGCACGAATCTGAAATTCATTTTCGATTCAAGTTGTTGTTAACCAGATGTGCGAAGATTAATCTTTAATAACATACTTTGAAGTAAAAAGTGAAAACTGAAAAGCATAATCAACAAAGAACTGAGAAAAGGAAGCGCTGACCTCTCCAGAAAGCCCCTATATGCTGCAACTTTTCGGCAAGATCGGAAACAAACTAAAGAAATCTCAATCTTCTTGGTATGATACTACATACATACGTTCTTCGTTGCTTCATCAATTTGATACTTATTGCAATTACGACTAGAACAACGTCCAGAGCAACCGTGCTCTGCATGAGACCCGGACGGAGGTCGTGAAAACTCGGCTTTTCAACTATCACCAAAAATTAATAAATTAATATTTTTAGCTTATGGTTTAACCATAAAGAGATTCGAAACTACAAAATAAGTGCAAATGAAAGAAATCGGAGATTGCCGAAAAATCGGCCAAAAATGGACCCCCTTAAGGTGCTGGCATCGCTTTGTGTAAAATTTGACACTACATGCTGCAATTCTTTATGAAAAAAGACGAAACTTTCCAAATATATTATTTTGGTGCTCTTTAACTTTATGGGACCGTTCCCTCATTTTTATGTGAAAAGGATTTTTACCATTATGCTCTCAGCAGACAACCAGCAAGACTCTCGATACACCGGATTGGTTGTTTATTGTGGCTGAAAATAAGGCACCGAAATGAATATTTTTGCTTTTACAAGTGCGCAGTGACTGACTATAACCAAATGTCTATAAAATTAAGAGTGAGACGCTCGGCCATTCCTAGTGTTTTAAGCTTGCAATATGCTCGGCACATTAAGCCGAAATCTCTGGGGGTACCACTTACCGTTGTTAACCATATGTTTATATGCGTTTGAACTAAAACGCATCTGATTGGCTAATCGTCTACCTTATGTCAAATTTGCGTGTATAAGCGGACCCCCCCCCCCCCGACATCTCGGGGTGGGAGGGTCCCAATTACATGTACAAGTTTGTAAAATCGTTTAGCTCCGCTGATTGGTTGATTTCTAACGGCATACGGTAGTTAAAAATCAACCAATCAGCGAAGAGCTAAATGCTTTTACAAACTTGTACCTGTAATAATTGGGAAACCCCCCCCTCGAGATCTCGGGGGGGGGGTCCGCTTATACACGTAAATTTGACATAAGGTAGGCGATTAGCCAATCAGATGCGTTTTAGTTCAAACGCATATAAACATGGTTAACAACGGCAAGATTACATAATACATAAGAGTATGACAGCAGTCACAGTCATACTCTATATATGTATTATAAGCGGGACACATCCTCTGCACGCTAACGGCTGACCCTCCCCCGCAAGTTGGACTCTTCACTTCAAAGGAATCTGTGCGCTAACCGTTAGCGTGTAGTGGATGTATCACCCTTATAATACATAGAGTATGACTGCTGTCATACTCTTATGTATTATGTACTCTTGACAACGATAAGTGGTATCCCCTCCCCCCGAGATTAATGTGCCAAGCCTATTGCAAGCTTAAAACACTAGGAAAGGCCGAGTGTCTCACTCTTCCTTTTATAGACGCTTGCTATAGCCAAGAGTTTATAATAGGAAGAGTATTACACTCAGCTCTATAGTTTTAGAACGGCCTGGGCGACGGCTAGCCAGACACATTTTGCAATGTTTGAAGGCAATTTAAGCTAGACAATTGCTAAATATTCATATTATGCGTTACAAAGGCAATGGAATCGGTTTTTACTTTATATAATTTTGAAAAAGTTCACATTCAGTCTTGGATTTGTTTAGAAAACATTTGCTGCTCTGCTCAAATTGCTGGGTTAACTATAAATATTTGTGTTAAGCCGGCGGGCGGCCGCCAGCCAACAGCCGCCCGACGGCTGAACAGCCGGACGGCCAACGGCCTGCCGCCGGCCGAACGGCCACACACTCAGCGGCGGTCGGACGTCGGCTTCCCGGCCGTTCCACGTTGCACAGAACAAGATCTTTTAACGATGTAAAAATTATGTAGTTAGGTTCAGGCAATCTCTTACAAATCCGGCAACAATGTAAGGCATTTTGAAGAAATGATGAAATTCCTAGAATTTCCTCGGAAGGAATGTATTATTGCCGGTTTTGTAAGAGATTGCCTTGCCTGCAAGCAACCATACAAAGCAGCGTTATCAGAATTAGCCCAGACTTTTGTAGGTAAATTATTTGGTACAGAATTTAAGCATGCAGCTTTAATAGAAAAAGTAACAACGTTGTGATCACTGTTCCCGAACGGGGGCATACATTTTGTTTCTGAAATGAGGGAGGGTGTGTTCGCAAATATTAAATCCAAAACAGCCACATCCCCTGTCGGTTCAAGTACATGTTGAACAAGATCAAAAGAAGTGAAAAGATCTAAGAATTCATCTTGTTTATGCACCGCGGAAGCGGTACTGTTAGGCCAGTCAATACCAGATAAATTGAAGTCACCCGCAAAAATAACAGGAAGGTTCTGATCATTTAAAAATTCTAATAGCAGGTCAAAGTATTCCACGAGGTGGCTAAGAGAAACCGAAAGCATGTATACATAGCATACGAGCATATCTAAATCGCAACACTTTATTTTTATACAAACTACATCAGCATTATTGTGAACAGGCACATTCACTTGACAGCACTTGAGCAAAGTGGAAACCATAATAGCAACCACCCCCCCCCGCCCCTTCTGCCGGTCCTGTCTGCTCTGAAAACATGATACTGGTTGTTACAGGAAAGAAGAGAATTTGGGTCATCCGGAGTTAACCATGTTTCAGTAAGTAAAACCAGATCCGGAGACAGAGCCTCTCGGCCTTAAAATCTTCAGTTTTTTAACAATACTACGAGAATTCAGTAAAACAGCTGAAAAAGAACGCTTACTTGTAACCGATTCCTTTATACCAATGGCCTTCCTATCCTGGCCTAAAGAAAATCCGACGGCCTCTGTCTCGCGACATTTGTAGGGCCTCAATTTACAACATCACTATATGTGCGAAAATAGTTCATAGAATTACCATTAAAGTTATTATCCAGTAGGCTTAGCAACGGAGTCGGAGCAGGATTGGGAGGAATCTGAGCGGGTGGGCTAGCACGGCAAAATCTTCGTTTGTGCCTCCGGAAACCGCAAGAAAAGTTTGAGTGCCTAAGCCGGCAGATTCTGGCAGAGTGGCCACACATCCCACATAGGGAGCAACAGCTGAAAAGGCTGGAACTGGAGATGCCAGGGCGTCGGGGTCTGGGCCAGGGAGCAGTGGGTACGCGTTCTCCATCACAAAGGACCACCACCAGTTCACCCCGATCCTCCACACTAATATAAGGTTTGGGATAGTTGTCCTCTGATTTTAAATTGCTGCGAATATCCTGAAGAATCTTTTCTGAAGAGTATTCTAAATCTAAAACTTAAAGTTTTTACCAAATGCAACGGCTGCAATGCAGTCATAACGCTTGCAAATGTTTACAGTTTTCAGAAGATGTTGTCTTGTCGCTGTTTAATTTCTTCGGTTTCAACATTAATTAAATTACTCTTACACTCTTCAAATTAAAGTAGTCAATGTTCAGTAAATTTAATATCGTAAAAACTGGAACACTATTGCGTAGGAATCATCGGCATATAGTATACTAACTAGTATTGGAGCTATTATCTGCTAATGTATATGAGAAGAGGAGTGCCTCTGTAGGACACTGTAGTGCCTGTGTAGGATTACAGAGTGCCTCTGTAGGACAATAAGGTGCCTGTGTAGTACAGTGGCTCTGTGGTACAATAGATGTCTGAAGCTACAAGTGCCTCCGTAGAACATAATCTATATAGTAACACAAATTTTAGAAAGGAGAATCCTGTTGTGCCTGGGTGAGACTAATTGTGCCTCAGTGAGACTATTTGTGCCTCAGCGAGACTTCAAGTTCTATTTTAAATTTTGTGCCTCTGTGAGACCATTTTGTGCCTCAGCGAAACTACATTGTGCCAGGGTGAGACACAATCGGAAAATACAGATATGAATGAAGTGAGTCCAGTAGAAACAAGACCATAAAAGACAATGAAGGACCCTATCTTCTTAGAGGTGATTTCCTACAGGGCGAATGGAATGGGGAATTTAGGTACTTGAATTAATGCAATGGAAAACATAATATAAACAGTTTTTGAAGTGCCGGAAAACATGATAACTAGCGGAATGTTCGATGACAGAGATTTCCTTCCGCCGTCAAAATTATGTCCAAATTAAAACGACGGCTTTGCCAACTGTATTATTTAGTACACTCGAAGACTCCACAGTGTAGTCGATAAAGAATAGGCTAAAGCTGATATTGAGATAACACAATTTGAAAATGGCAAGAGGCAAAGAGTCTCTAAACAATGTAGGTGTAGGTTTCTGAAATAACAAGGCATAGTTTCTTTGTTTTAGGCTGAAAATTAGGAAAGACAACTTAGCATTCTTTAAGGTAAATTTAACAGGTTCAATTGTAAATTTGGAAATTTGAGCAGTCTAGTAATACGCGCAAGCTGAGAATTTTAATAGACTTTTTACTTAAGTGTTCGCTTTATTACATTGTAAAAATTAATGAAATTGATGAAGATTAGCGCACAAGTAGCCGTGGAAATACAAAGGTTCAGAAAAATTGAATGTTATCATGGTTATACTTAGAACAAATAGTAATTATTTAGAGACAAGGATTCTCGTTAACAATTGGGAAGGGTTAAATGTAATAACATTAATATATTTTGTTTTAGGAGTAAAAAGCTCATATCAAAAGAACAGAGTTTCGTTATTTAAGGTAAATGGAACATGTAGTATTTTTTAACCTAGAACGTAGAGCTAAATGGAAATTAATGTAATATTTGAACAAAATAGAAGGCAATAAAATTTGAGATGGTCAATGGAACAAAACAAAATTCTAACTGACTCAAAATTCTATATTTAACGTTTGCTAGACGAATTTGCGAGATTTCATACACAACCAATAAGACTTCTAAATTGACGTGTACATGCATTTCCTGAGGTTATAAAGCTGCATTGAAGAAAAATAATTTAGGATGAAAACAAATTGTTTTAAATTTCAAAATTTTCCAAAAGGCTTTAATCTTAGGTTCTTATGATTTATGGCCTAAGTTTTTTCAAAATTATTATCAAGACTTCCTTATAATATCAAAACTCACGAAAACAAAGTAAACTAATTCAATTATTTTTATGTTTAGGTTTGCGCATGAATGGATGAGCAGGATCACGCGCTGGACCAGGGCCTTGGAGGGGGCGGTGCTCCTGGAGTGGTTGAGGACGCAGGCGCAGGAGTAGGGGACGAAGAGGCTCCTTCGGATCCCGAGGACACAGGCGGGTTTACGATAGTTAATCCGCGCTTATCGAGCATTAGGGTAGCTTTAGAAGGGTTGAATGCCTTCGAAGCTGAGCTTCTGGGGTTAATGGAAACCATTCAGCTGGAGGGAGTGGATTCCTCAAAGTCGAAGAAAGCGCGTCGGCATTTGGCAATAACTTGGCGTAGGATAGAGTATCGGTTAAAGTGGATAGCGGTGGTCTTAATTTGCAAGAGCAGCAGCAGCAACAAACGCAGCAGGCACAGCAGCAGCAGCAGGAAGAGGAAGAAGAAGAAGCAGAGGAAGAAGAAGAAGAGGAGGAGGAGGAGCCGCAGCAGCATCAGCAGGCGGAGGTGGAGGAGCAGCAGCATTAACTAGCGCTTTTTCCAAGCTTATTTATTTTTTAGATATCAAAATTTATAATTTTCTTGATTCCTTGATCATGGATGATAATCAACATCCGGAAATTTCAACAGGGCATGACAGGTGGTATGGGGACAGGCCCTGTGTTGAGCATCCTTCGTGGAATAAGGCTTATCTAGTTGGGGCCTGGCAGGCCCTGATTGGCTGTGGTTTAGCGTATAGCATTTTGCAACAGATGCTGAATTATAACAAAAAGTCGGTTATTAACAATTTGAAGTATCTGCAAAGTCAAACGCTACAGCTTAAGACTGAACTGCGAAAATTAGAGGCTAAAATGGAGCTGGAGATTGAAGATCTGTAGAAGGAGTGTGGGGTGGATGGGGGGGGCGAACTCTCTTAGCCGTAGGGCCGGCCTTTAGTCCTTTCTGCGCCATGCCGGACCTCAGTTGTGGAAGGTAAATAAATTTTTGTTACTTATTGACGGGATTTTACACATTTTAAATTTTAGGCTGTGGCAGTGGTAGGGTTATCAGCTTTGAGATTCACAGAATTTCAATAAAATATTGATAATAGAAGGGAAGTATGTAGGTAATTTATATAATAAAATTTTCAGCATTATAAATAGGTTACACTATAATACTATACTATTAACAAATAAATATAATATGATACAAGAACACTGTCAGAGTTAAAGTCCAAATATATAAAAGTTCCAAATATATATATTGTCCAAATATATGAAGGTCCAAATAAATAGTTAGTCAAAGTCCATGAAATAGTCCAAATAAATATGGTTGGGGATTGAATGTCCAAATATACAGGGGAAGAATATACTAAATCTAGGTCACACGCACAGGTTACGATAAACAGACAGTAGTATACAATATTAACATAGTATTATACAATTGTAACATCAGTAAAATATATTCTCAAGATACAAAATACAATAAAACACCAAACTCAAGGAAAATAATGACACCTAAGGCAAGCACCTGGAAGCCATTATTTTATTCAAGTCTTTTTGTTTTAGTAATCAATGAGTAGGATAATGCCGTTTAAACCATTTCAAGGGTTTTCGCCGTGTTGGACGAAAGCGACTAGAAGCACAGTACGAACAGATTTTGACAGCTTCTGTTTGAATTCCAATGTTTACCCAATTAGTACTTTTACAGTTGCTTTTTGAGGACCAAATTTGATTATCACACCAAATTTCTGCAGAAGTTTTCTCACTCAAATATTTCACAGAAAACTCTAAACTTCCATAATCGTTTACATCAAGCCAAGGATGCTTAAGAATTTCACTTAGTCACAGAATGAGCACTTGGTCTATGAGAACCGTCTAAGCTTAGCATTTTTCCAATCAATCCTCTTGCTAAGTTTGAAATTTCATCAGTTTCCGAATAATCATAAAAACCTCGCCGAATTCTGGTTATCGTTTCCAACCTGGTTTTTCCGGTGAAAGGATATCTCCCTGTGAGCATTGCATAAAGCAATACACTACAACTCCAAATATCGCAGGGTTTTAATTGAAAACGAGGTTCCCGAACTAACTCAGAAGCCATGTACAAGTCACAAATATTAAATTGGATTTCTTCAATTGCCCAATCACCAATCTCTGGTGGAAAAACGAAATAATTTTCAAAAGTTTTATGCTTTACTTGTGTTATACCTCCAGGTTGAGGATATAACCAGAAATTCTTCAACTTTATGTCCACTAGTGCAATGCAATTCTGATGAGCAAATGCAACAATTTCCATAATTTGGCGGAAATAATGGCGAGCCGTAATTTCTGGAATTTTTCCTAATCGCTGCACTTCGTGTAGCAAATTTGTAGTATAGACGGTTTTCATAGAAACTGGCTTTTCGCTTTCATCAATTGGTGAATTAACCGGTTCTCCTTTGTCATCGTACCAAATGGTGGGGCTAATAATAATTTCGAAATCATTAAGGAAATTGCTTCAGTTAGATTATTAAGTAGTCTTTTCTTCACCGTAAGATATTGCACGAGAAGCTTATAGGAGAGTTGCAGTTCTTCGAAAGGTCCTTAATTACGGTGTCGGTGTGGTTTGGGGTATGTTCGTCAAGGGCAAGAATTCTAAAACAAAATTAAATATCAAATTAATTGAATACAGTATCTTTGATACGTAGCTATCTTTAAGATTGAAATTGCTCATCCCTTTTGTCAAGAGGTGTGTACAAATGCTGAGCGATAACGGCATCATCCTCAGAGTCTATAATAGAGTCTGAACTAATTAATGAAATTGAGTCATCATCAAAGTTATTTGATGCATCGGGAGCGGGGATGTCGCTGACTACAGCAACAGCGCCGTTTCCATATGCTCGATCGGTAGTGGGTATTAAATCTGGCAGTGGTAATCTAGGTCTGGTGTAAGGTCGGGACCATTCAAAGGCAAAAGTTTCACTATCGAAAAATTCACGCACAGGATAAGGAGAACCGTGTGGATCGTGTGGTCGATTATCACGAGTATATCTGTAACAAAAAGCCAAATGTCTATGTGTCGTCGCAGGCTCAAAGTTCTCATAAACTGGCGTATGTAAATTATACACATATTCGGGCTCATTTACGGCGTCACATGATAAAGGCATATGACCGAATTCTTGTGGAGGGTGTACTAACCGTCCATTTCTGGAAGCGGCGGAGTCGTGGCGGTTTTCTGCACGAGCTTCATTAGGGTTATCATTGTGATCTGCTTGTGGCAAATTCACAGCAGGTTCAATGTCGTAAACACTAAACAGAAATAAATAACATACTTTAATTAGACTTCAGGTGATCGCGCAGTATCATCAGGAGTTTTCCAAGCCAATTTACTCCTGGGGCGGCTACCAAATTTGGGTTTTCAATGGGGGTTCCAGTTCCCCAAAATTGATCTTCTCGAGTTTCAGCGATTTTTCTATCTCCAGTCTGGAGAAGATATTCTTTAAAATATTATGTATTAATTTTAAATATTAACATTATTATTAACATTATTAACATTATGTAGCGCTTTACGCATTGCCATTCTTGTTTTTCCGATTTTGTCATATCGCTGTTCAGATTCTTCTGATCGGCAGGTTGGGGCTCAGATAAAATTTTCTCCGCTAACTCTCGGCGGCCGAAATATTTGGCTTTACTGCTTTGGTAGTATTGTTCAGTACAGTTGTAAGGTTGGCCGCACACGGTAAACCTTACGGGGTGAAAATAACTGAATGGGCTCCTTTGTCCTGAAGAGGTTACCGTCGTAGGGGTCCATTTCTCGTGGACGGAGAAGGGGTTGGATGGGGAATAAATAATCGGCAATGGTAGAATTTTGGCCTCCGGTCTGGGAAGGGTAGGCGTAATTCTCTTTTGGAGGGTTCCGCATAGGCCTTCCACGCATTGCGTTCTTTCTTCCCCAATCTCTTACTTCCTGAAGCGGGTACCAAGGGACCAATGGTTGGGTCAAGGACATGCATCCATAGCTCTGTGGCCTTGTGTATGGCAGCAGACGGATACACTCCTGGAGCAGTGGAGGCAATTTGTATTTTTCCGAGGCTAATTTCAGTTTTCCAAAAGTCTGGGAACAGTCGGATCCGTTTCGTTTCCACATTTATAATGTCCTCGGAACCGTGCTTGTCTTGAAAGCACTGGACAGCACGATTCAGGGGATGCGGTTCAGGACTGTTCACATATCTGCATAAACAGTCTAAGAATTCTTTAAATAAGAATTCCACTTTAATGTCGAGTTGTGCCCAGTGTTCTTAGTTTGTTTGAACACGTTTGTTACCACCGCGGGCGCCTTCAAATATGTGATAACATCATAGGTTTCACAAAGTTTGTAAGGGGTATAAGTTGCACAATTTGGCATCTGTTTTTCAACATCGACGGACTTTGTTCTTTGTACTGTTGCCGCGGCGATTACCAAATCTTCGATTACTGGAATTAGATGAATCCAGCTCAACTGGGTGTCTCACTATACGAAACTTCGGCTCGCAGTTTTTTCTTTTCAACCTCATCTTTTTGGTTGTTTATGATCAGAGAAGGGGACGGGTAATAGGGAGAATTGCAAAACTGTTGCAAATCTATTGAGATGAAATTCGTCGATGTCTGGAAACAAATTGTTCAGACAGGCGTTGGACACTTTATACTGACCAACCACGTCTATGAGGGAATTACGAAGTTGAGATGGGGTCGGGAGCAAATCAAGTCCATATCGTTTGGTATCTGTGTTTCTTCGTGGGCCTTCTGACCACAAATATCTCATCATGTAGAACAATTTAACCCCCTTAGTTAGGGTCCCGTGTGATACCAAGCTGCCGTGAAAATTCAGTGTTCAGGAACAGTTGGGACAAGTCAATCATTCCATTAATAGGAAATCCAAAAGTTTCTTGGCAACGCGCACTGTCATGGCAGCATCCGTTTGCTACCAAGTAGCAGGGCGGCCTTTGAAGAAGGCACTTTAGTTCGGAAGGGACATTGTTCTTTCTAAAGGCCGTTAGATACCCCGTACAATAAACGAAAACTTGGGAGAAGTCATCCGAAAAGGCTAGCTGGAGCAGCGTCAGGTGCTGACTTCCATGTTTCGTAGAATCCGTATCTAAGCCTTCAGTATCAAAGGAGCACCACGTTGAGTTGCGTGCCAACTGGATTTTCTGGGGGAAATGCTCATAATGTTGCTTATGATCCGATATCATTACTGGGTCATATTTAGTCCTCTGACTAAGGCGCGAAATGGCTCCTTTCCAAAGGGGGTGTCCTGGGGAAAAGTAAGATTGGCTTGGGACCGCGTTCGGTTCTTCCATTCCAGAATCTCGTCTATAGGCTCTAGGACCTGATCTGGTCCATCAAACTGTATTTATACGTCTAAAATAAATTGATATATATAGACTCAAAGGGGTTACGTAGATCACAAATTATGCTACATAGTAAGTAGATTTTTGTTATTAATTACATAGCACTAATAGAACTAATGGGGAAGAGTAAAGGTATCTTAGTTTCTTTTTACTCGTAAATTTAAAGTATTGGAATGGGTTAAGTCGGGATTGTGGGGCGTAGGGAGCGTCTATTTGGGGAGCCTCATCGGTAGGGTCAACAATTTGTTGCTCCGGTAAAAAATGTTCTTCCTCCTGCTCGGTAGTAAGTTTAGTAATAAGTATTTCTGGTATCATATCTTCGGTAGTACTTTCTACTTCTGGAGGTACTATTTCGTCATTATTCGGTTCTAGCTCAAGTTCTATAGTTTCTGCAATGGGTTCGGGTGGGAGAACTTCTTCCGCATCAGCAAAATTAGTATCAGTAACTTCGTCCAGTTCCTTGGGTTTAGGGGCAAGTGTGGGGAACAGCATTAACGTGATAGCGTTTTAGCCGGTTTATATGAACCGTTTGAGTTTTTCTGTTTCTTCCCCGGCTAGGCTCAATGGTTGCAGTGGGATGTCGTAAGGATATTATAGTAAATGTACCGTGCCAGGTATGGGCTAATTTTGTAGTCTTTCCTTTCGGGACTGCAGTATTATGCACCCAAACTTGATCTCCTACATGAAATCTTGGGTCATGTTCTCGCCTATCATAATATAATTTTTGACGAGTTTGAGCTTCTTTAATGTGCTCTCTTGCTGTTTCCCATGCATCCCGTATGCGCACCATAATGCATATTTTAAAGTCTTCTATATCAACTTGGTAGCGGGGTAGTTTCCAAGTAACGTCCATGGGAAAATTGGGCTCTCTTCCAGACATTAGCAGAAAAGGTGAACATTTCGTAGATTCCTGTCGACTAACGCGATAAGCGAAAAGGACATAGGGGATGTAGGTGTCCCAATCACTTTGTTTCGAATTGACATACATACTTAATATTTTTAGGATAGTGCTATTGAAACGTTCTACTAAGCCATCTGTTTGGGGGTGGTATGGGTAGTGAAGGCTTGCTCAACATCTAATATTTGAGTAACTTCTTTCACTAGCTTAGAGGTAAACTGAGTGCCTTGATCGGATAGTACAACTGAGGGGTTCCCCAAAACGGCATACAACGTTTAACTCCTGTGTAATGAAATGCCATCATATGTATTGCTGTGTATATATAGTGTATTAATATAGCAAATCAATCTGTCCTTGTAAATGATATGCCTACGCAATGTATATGCTTGAATATATTTATGCAGTCTGTCATTAAAAAGTTCGGTTTACATTTGGTTATTGACTCTATTGCGATCTAGACCCTGCAGTAGCAGGTCCAGTTTTGGGTTACTGGGCTAGATCATTACGCTTCCACAAACACTGCGCCGGACCTCGACCTGCTACATTTGGTAGCAGAGCGTGGTTCATTCCATTTTTACGTCAACTTCCCTGATATGAATTGGATGCCTGAATTTTAAATTTCATCTATAATTGCTACGACTGCGCTCATCGGAAATTTGGAAGTCAGTCATCAATCAATATGACTCCCAAACAATGTGATCTATTCTGAATACAGATGTGAAATTTGATATAC
Organism: Trissonchulus latispiculum; assembly: GCA_030248195.1. Taxonomy (NCBI): domain Eukaryota; kingdom Metazoa; phylum Nematoda; class Enoplea; order Enoplida; family Ironidae; genus Trissonchulus; species Trissonchulus latispiculum. The sequence goes on along the minus strand of JASAND010000787.1, from coordinate 25,661 downwards.
CAGGACGCTCATCAACTTGGACTGCTGTCTTAAGAATTTAGACTTAGACCGAATTACTTTGTCAAATTACCGAAAACAGTGAAAATACTTGGTTGACTATGAAGGTTTTTTAATGTTTAACCGATTGTGTATATGTCTGCGTGTGCTATATTATGTAACTCACGGTGTATACCAGGGCCGCAAATCTACCCTATAAGTTGACTACTACTACCAACTCAAAATTTATTAGAATTTTTTCCAATTTCAAAAAAAACAGCAGAAATTCTCCCCAAACAATAGGGAAATAAACACAATGAGCAAGAATAAATTTTATTTTATCTGAGAAATGAGAATTGAGAGTACTCAAGTTTTACTGACTTTAGGCGCCTAGGCAAGCTAGATTGCGTAACAAATTTGATAACGAAGCTTGAAAACTTTAACAGCTGCTAGTTAATTTTCTTGCAACATCTTAATGTTTATAATATGAATGATAAGGATAGGACTGAATAATTTTTGCAAGCAAGCTTTTGACTAAAGATGCACAACGAAAAGAATTTCATTTAAAATAGGGTCACTTTGGATACTGACGAACCTTATTTTGGCTTGAGTTGTTCGAAGCAGAAGACTTCGGTACGGATAGTGCGCGCTAAGCTTTTCGGATTTTGCCGCCTGGCAAGACATGTATTATTTAAAGCCTTCTGATAAGGTTTGTGTTTAAGTGCCTTTTGATAAGGCTTGTATTTGTCCTATACCGAAGAGGGTATAGTGACCTCTGATCTGGGACGACAGACTGTCCCTTGAAGGTTTGATTAATATTTTTGATATATTTCCTATATATAGCTTATAGAGAAACTAGGTGGCCACAGCCGATGTGGTATGGTCAAGGTCGTCAGATAACAGTGGAATATTGATAAAATTTTCGAGTAATTCTAGGTTATATACGCAGTTGGCTGAAGCCTTTTAAGAAGTCAATGTTGTTAATTTTAGTGTGCATCTGCGAGTAAAAGCTGTCTGAAAGCATGCCTTTAATTTCGTTATCAAAATCCAGTCATCTTGTATCAAAGATGCAACTAGCCCTCGTTTGCGCTAATTTTTAAGTAAACAGCAATTATTTAGAAGCTAAGATAGTAAAGTTGATCTGATCAGACAGAAATAAAATGGCCAATCTAATGGCATAATTCAGTAGAATCAGTATCACAGAATACGTGTCACAACTAAAATTTCAGAATACGCAAAATTGCATCTAACTGCGCCTTGCGCAGCCAAAGCCGTGTACTAGTTTTGAAGTTAAAGCTGAAACTTGCTAAAGTTTGCTGGAACATTTGGCAAAATCAATGGTATATATATTCTTTTATTGCTAGCCAACAAAGGGCCTGATTAAAGTATTGACTCAATATGTATGCATATGTATACAAACATGCGCATCTTAGTAACAAATGCAAAGTTTCCGTTGGGTTAGCAAGCAAATGCGTTATATTATAGATACACGTTATAGTAGATGCAGGCAATATATATTTACAAACTGTAAGTGCGACTACGCGCACAGATGCTGAAAGATACCTATCTATTATATACAACATTGAGGTATATAACCGACGCTCTTTGTAGGAATATATAGTAAACAAAAAGCTAATTGCAAAATTACCACAACTGGCAAAATGCTGTTTGAGGATGAGTGAAAACAAACGTTTGAAATTCTGCTGGCTGTAGAAATATGATGATGTGTTATAACGAAAATTATCTACTGAAAAACTTGTATTTTGATTTATATATTAAGTTGTCCGCAGTCTGACTGAATTTCATGAACAAATATTACGTTAAATGTGAATTTCGAACCAGGAGTTTCGACTTTTCAAGGGGCGAATGATGTCACAGGTGCTAAAAGCATTACTAAATTTATTTAAAGAATTGAATATTTCCATAAAAACTTGGCATAGAACTAACTACTCGTAGACAAAAACATACGTAAAGCTAACGTGACTAAGCAAGCTAACTACGAAAACAAGGTAACTACCTAAGCCCTGTCCTTCACCATATGCGAATAGTATGAAGGTGTCGCAGCGTTATAACTTAGGTATTACAATTTACTCATTTCTCTGACTTTCTGAGTTGCTGACACTCTAATTTAAAGTTTTATTAGCTTGAAAGTAACTGATTGAGAGAACTGCCAAAAGTGATGAATAGATTTTATTGCATTTACACTTTTTATGAAACATGACTAAAACCATTAAAACCCCACCCCCCAACACCAAACAAATTTCTCCTTAAACTAAACCATTTCTAACCTTAACATAAAAGTTTCGCTGCTTCAAACCTTCCTTTAAATTGTGCTGTGAAATATCAGTAAAACTAACATGCAACCGGTCAACCTTAAAATGTACTTCGTGTGTAGATTCATCAGTTTCTATAGCTAACCTGATTTGTAAAATTAATCTAATTCAGTGTTGTTTGTGTTCAGTGTTGCCTTATTCTGTTGTACCGTCCGGTTGGGTATTCTTATGTTTACGCCAATAAACCATTGTAATCCCTCTACTGTGTTCCAGTTGGGTACGTGATCTGGATATTTAATGGAGTTTGGTATGCGGTACGTTTAGTGACTTAGTTAGGTAAGGTACACGACTATCCTGCAGATATTAGGCCACGGCTTCGCAACATCACCTGCAATCGCCCCGCCATTAGAATTCAGGTCTAGTCCAGGCAGTAGGCCTGAATTTAACAAATGGCGACCGTGACAGTTGACTCTGTCTGGCGTCATTCAAAATTTTGAAAATTTTGAAATTTTCATTTTTGACGATTTTCTGAGTTTTTCGATTTTTGCGATTTTCTTGATTTTGAGTAGTTATTTTGTTTAATTTAAGTTAGTTTCGAAGAACTTTCATCATTTTGACGTAGTTTTGTTTATTTGAGTCGAATCTAGGCTGTGAACAACAACCATTTTGTGACGAAAATTTCGAATTTTCGAAGTTTTGAATTTCAACGAAATAAAGTGTAATTTTTGTTGAAAAGTATTATTTAGTATTGAATTTGATTAAATTTAGTTGATTTCGTTGTTTTTCGTTGATTTTGAAAACTTTGGAAAATAATTGTGATAAGCCAAGCAATTATGAATCAAATTTCAGTCATTTCAAATTTCGTGCCCGTCAGCATGGTCGGGGGAAATCTCCCCCAACCACAGGTGTAGGTGTAACCCTCCCCGGGTTTGAAGAAGCCGTCCCCCCCTGGGAAAAGGGTTGGGGAGCGAAGGGTACCTTTAGGGCAGCCTTGTGAGCGTACCCCCCCCTCAAATTTTTCACCCCCCCTCCCCCCCGGGAATTTTCCACGAAGAAATCAGCATTTGGGGAGTAACTAAGTTGAGGGTGGGCGCTCTCCTTTAGGGGAACGGTTACCAGCCAAAATTTCGGTTAGGTAATTTAATAATTTAATATAATTATCTAGATTAGCAAGGTTTTTCTGGCTAACTCCCAGAATTTCCTTTTAAAAGGATTTTCATTATTATAAATTAGGGTTTAAATTTTCAATTTTATTTTCTTTTCAGGGTCATTGTGGTAGTATAGTGCCCCGAGCACTGCAATTATACATCAAGCAGCGTCCCCCCTTGCTCGCAAAATTATTTTTAGTTAGGTTTGACGATTTTGGCGGAAAATCAAGTCATTTCTAAAGGACCCCATTTCGAAAAATTTTTTTTGAGCCAAAAACTTAGAAACTTTTTTGGACCCTAAGCTTACTCATACTGTTCAGAAATGGATTCCCCATCATTTTCTGAACCCCCCCAGTAGGTATTTTTAATTTTTCAATCGCCAAAAATTTTTCTAGGACCCCCATTTTGGTGATTTTTGACGATTTTTGGCAATTTTTCAAATTAGGTGGAAAAATAAAAATTTCACCTAAAATAATCGGGCTTTAGCATTTTTAGGCCAGAAAATATACGTAGATTCTCGGAAAAATAGTGTCCCCCCTCCCAGAAGTCGGAATTTTGCAAAAATTACGATTTTTGATACATACCTCTAGTGTCCATTTTTGACCCAAAATCCCCCCATTTTTCCAATTTTTGAGGGATCAACGGAATTTCTAGTCCAATTACGGTTTATTCCACGTTTGGTGAGCCATAACGGACCAGTACAGCGAGGTTTTGGCGGAAAATAACCGTTTTTCTAAAAAACCCCTCTGACAAATTTTATTTTTGGATTTTGGACATAGCGTATTTTTGAATACCCCCCCAAGGTAAGCCTATTTTTCACCTAGGATTATTTTCAACAGCATCAGTACGTGTGGTACGTCCTATTGGTCAGTGATTTTGCGGAGTTTTTCCAAAATTTTGGTTTTGATCGGTCATTTTTCGATTTTTCGGGTTTTTTGTCGCGGTGCCCCCCCAACGATTTTTACAATTTGGGTTTTTCTTTCGGATTGGAACAATTCTACGGTTAAAAGCACGACCGTAGATCACTAATACAGTTGATTTAACTGACATTTGCATAGGTTTGTGGATTTTTGCCCCTAACTCGTGTTTTTCTAGTATTTGACTTTTTCGCCCTTTTTAGTGTGTTTTTCTTGTCCGGAATTGGTTCTTTTTGGCTTCTGGCTTATCTACGACTAAAAGCACGGTCGTAGATCAATTTAGTGCGTAAACCGTCACGATTTGGTGTAGTTTTTCCTAGGTTTGGTCGAATTTTTCATTTTTCTGTACGTACGTATTGTGTTTTTCTGCTAATTTTTGACAATTTTGGTCTAATTTGCCCTTATTTTTGCTCGCAATCATTCTACTACCTAAACGAAAGGTGTAGAATTTACATACGTATAATTTGTGACGATTTGGGAATATTTTCTTTATATTTGACTTGGTTTTTCCCAATTTTTGCGCATCATTTCGGAAGAAAATCCGCGCACACCGGCAATTATAAGGCGGCATAGGGAAGGTTTTCAACTGATTTTTGATCAATTAGAGGAATTAGGTGATCAAATTCGAAACATTCCGGTCGTAACTAGAGCTCAAGCCTTACGTCACGCGCGAAATATGGCCGATATTAAAACTTATATTGCGCTTTTTAAGAGCCTAAGTCCCTACAATGGACGGGAGACTGCACTAACGCCAGAGCAATGGATCACTAGTTTTGAGGCAATTATTCAGGCTCACGGCATTGCAGAGGAAAAGAAACGGTCCCTGCTTTTAGCAAAAATCGGTGAAACCGTCCTCCACCGTCTTTCTTCTTTGGGTTTGCCTGATACGTACGAAGAGTTGGTGAAGCTTTTGAAACTTTTGTATGAGCCAGTCACTAGAACTGCGGCTGAACATTCTCGGAATTTCTATGTACGTATACAAAAGGAAGATGAAAAAGTGCAGGATTTTGCGGCGGATTTGGAAATTCTTGCCCGGAAGGCATTCCCAAATGAGACAGAAAACGGTCGAGCGGTGAATATTTTTGAACAGTTGAGGAAAGGCCTTAAATCCGAACTTAAAACACTGGGTGTGTCATTGTTAGCTGATCTGGAATGCTGGGGTCAGAATATGGAGAAATTGCGCAAAATAGTGGTTCAGCTTTCGCGGTTGGAGGAGGAACAGCTACCAGAAACGTCGACCTCCCCTTCCACTTCTAAGAAGGAAACAAAAACGAAAGCTAAGGTGTGCAGTGCCTCTTCCAGTGTTGATACTGAACGGGATGATGCTCTTTCAAAGCTGCAAGAACAACTTTTTGATTTGAAACTCAAAAACGCGCAATTGGAACTTAATTTGGAAGAAGCTAAGTCGGCGAAAACGGAGTCTCAAATCAAGGAGGTTAACAGCGTGTCCACTCCGACGGTAGCAGCGGCGCAAACTCCTCAAGCAGCGCCAGCGCAAAATGTCCCAACACAGCAGCAGGCATCTGGTCAGCAAGCGCAGCAAACCCCACGTGATTATAGCAATGTGACATGCTATAGGTGTGGAAATCTAGGTCATATTTCTGCGAATTGTGCTATGCGGCGTGGTAATTCTAACTTTCAGCGTGGCCGCGGGCGTGGAGGTAATAATAGAGGTAATTTTCGAGGCAATTATAACAATCAGGGTTGGAATCAGAATTCGCGAGGCAATAACAGCAATAATAATAATTGGAATCGAAATAATAATAACTTTCGAGGCAACCGGCGCGGTAGAGGAAGCTCACAGCAGCAACCGCAGAATGCTCGTGCGAATATCCTTATGGATTCTAGTGGGCAAGCATTTCAAATTATGTCCTATGAGCAGTACCAACAGGCGCAACCTAATGTTTCATATATTGTACCAATCAATGGGAACGGTCAGAATTTTCAGATTGCGGGCGGCGCGACCTCCAGGGCTCCCAACCCGCAGTAAATCCGTCCACATCTGGAGAAAATTCTACCCCCACTTGTATTTCTAATTCTGATCCAAAAGTGTCGGCATTGCTTTCTAATTCTCACAACATCATGGAAAGTTTGACGAAACTCTACCCGGCTCAGACTATTTCGTCTGCTCAGATTTGTTCAGTTTTTTCTTCATATGCCAGTGTAGTAAAGTCAAACCTTCCACAGAATTATGCTTTTGGAAATACAAATTTATCTCCTCCCCCTTCTTTTCAGAATAGCCCTAGTACGTATGTACGTACATCTCCTCCCTCTAATGTTTCATGCATTCCGAATGGTTTTTCTGGAAATTCTGTACCAATTCAGCAAAAGGTGCAACCAATTGACTTTTTTCTGCAAGATGAGCAACGTTGGGTCAAGTTGGTACCAATTGATAGCAGCAAGGTGGATTTGCGCAACGTGCGAAGAATTCCATCAATCACGCAAGCGCGTAATTTTCCAAAGGCTCAAATGCAAGCGAAATTTCCACCTGTTTCTAGAAATAATGGCAGAATTTTTCAGAATTCCAGTTTTCGAACGCAAAATTTTCGTTATCCTCAGAATCGCTTTTTACCACCGCGATTTTCTTTACCAAATTTCCGGTACAATATGCACCCCCCACCAAAATTTCAGCAGCCTAGGTATTTTAATGCGCCGATAACTTTCTATCATGGGCAGCCAATGCGAAGTGCTATGCCAAATCGATCTCGTAGTGGTGAAGGTAACTCGTTTTCCTATGGGAATCGTGTTATTTTCTCCTCTACGTATGGAAATCCACTGATGCAAGGGAGTAGCATGTTCAGTTCAAATAATCAATCGAGGCTTCCGGATACGACCCTTCAGGATCATAGCCAGGAACGTCTCAAACATGCTAGTGAACCAATTCAAGTAACAATGGATGCCTCAGTAACAACTAACAATAAGTACGCGCCCTTATTACATCTAGAAGCAGAAAATGACAAAGAGACTAACCAGAATATGGAACGTTTACAGCAACTTAGAACTATCCAGGAAGCATCCGGTAAGGGTACTAACAGTGAACCAACTATTGACACTACAAATGCTAAGGAAGAACTTGGCAATAACAAGGGAGAAAAACCCTCAACAAGCGGAAAGGTACGTATGTCTAAGAAAAAGCCAAGAACTACTAAAAGAAACAAGATTGCGGACCCAGATTTCCCGGAAAAGTTTCTTTTTGAAGATCTTTTGACGTCAACTTCTGAAAGTACTTCGGTACATGATAGCACTACGGAAGGTTCGGATTTGGAAGACGACTCTGAGGAGAGACCATCAATTTCACATATCAAGCCAAAGAAGGCATCTACTGCAGATCCAATTTTCAATAACAGGAATTATTTGATGGCGTTCGTCAACCAAAACGAATATTTCGTAGGAGCTCAGACGAAAATTCCACCTATTCATTCACCTGTAATTGTGGTCTCAGTGTCTGGTTCCAATACATTAGCATTGATTGATACGGGTGCTAACATTTCCGTCATCTCTAAAACGTTTGTAGATCATTTACGGAAGAAGTCTCCTGAATGTTTGTCTCCTGGTGAATCAAAACTAGCTTCGGCAACAGCTGCGAATGGTTCGCCAATTGATTTTTCTGGTTCAGTCAAATTAAATATTTCCTTTCAAGGATATTTGTGGCCTCATGAGTTCTTTATCAGTGACTATTGCCCGTACGACGTGTTACTTGGAACGGATTTTCTTTCAAGCTATAATTGGTCAATGCTAATGGGCAGACATTCTGTTTACCATCCTCTTTTTAAAGAAGTGCCCCTCTTGGGTGCACCCCAGTTGAATAGCATTTTACAAGTTGTTGGCCGAGAAAGTCCTAAAATTTCAAACATCTTATTACGGGTTGGCGTTTCGGTGCCACCTAATGCGGAATCTTGGGTACCAATTTCTTGTGAAGCCAATACACAACAACAAGATCAGGAAGACTCTGATGGAGATTTAGGCTTCATACGTATTCAGGCTGCAAAAGTTCAGACTAAATCAGCTCCTTGGCCTTCGAGGTTTGAAGACTCTCCAAAGATGATACGAAATTCTATGCAGATACTGGAGAAGTATAACTGCTACGTTGTTCCTGGCATTGTGACATCGGAAAGTCAATCTCAATATGTCAAAGTTTGGAATCTTGGTTCAGAAGCTTTAGAACTGCGGCCAGGGATGACATTAGCTTATGCTGATGATCTGGTATCTCTCAAAAACCAAAAAGGCAAGGAAGCATTTTTACATCTTGGAGATAGTTGGTTTGAAAAGGAATACGTATGTGAGTCTGATCTACTGTCGGGAGAAAAACCAATAATAAGCTCAGCTATTCACAACTCTAACATCAAGGATACTATAGCTCAAGAAACTACAATACCAAAGGAGGACAAACCTCTATCAGAAGAGGAAAAGTATGAACAGTTTTTGAAGGAAGCCCAGTTGGATAAGTTTGAATGTTCAGAAAAATCCAAGACCAAGTTCAAGGAACTACTTCGCAAATATATGCATGTCTTTGCAACATCTGATAACTTGGGCAAATGTACTACAGGGCAACATCTAATAGACACAGGAATGGGTGGACCAGTAACGGCTAAGGCATACAGGGTAAATCCAAATGAACGGGTTCAAATTGAAGAACACATCAGGAAGATGTTGGATCAAGGTATTTGTTCCCCATCTGACAGTCAATGGTCAAGTCCATGCATGCTAGTTGGAAAGAAGGATGGAACAACCAGGTTTGTTATAGACTATCGGAATCTCAATAAAATCACAAGAAAGGATCGTTATCCACTACCTAAGATAGATGAGATTTTAGATATGTTTAGCAAAGGGAAGTTCTTTTCAACATTAGATTTAAATAGCGGTTACTGGCAGATTGAAATGTTTCCACCACATAAGGAAAAGACTGCATTTATTTCGCATATGGGACTTTTTCATTTCAATGTCATGCCGTTCGGATTAACCAATGCTCCTGCCACTTTTCAACGTATAATGGAGCGGATTTTTACTGAATTACCTGTTTATATTGACGATCTTTTGATACCTTCTAATGATGAAGACCATCACTTAAAAATGCTTGAGATTGTTTTTCAAAAGATGAGTGACCATGGCCTTAGACTAAAAATGAAGAAGTGTTGTTTCTTTCGTAAACGGGTTGAATATCTTGGACATTTTATATCGGACAAAGGCATTGAAACTGACTCTCGCAAAGTAAGTGCAGTACGTGATTTCCCGGTACCTAGAACGGTAAAGCAGCTACGTGGATTTCTAGGTATGGCTGGGTACTATAGGCGGTTTATACAAAATTTCAGTACTGTAGCAGGCAATATATATTTACAAACTGTAAGTGCGACTACGCGCACAGATGCTGAAAGATACCTATCTATTATATACTACATAGATTGAGGTATATAACCGACGCTCTTTGTAGGAATATATAGTAAACAAAAAGCTAATTGCAAAATTACCACAACTGGCAAAATGCTGTTTGAGGATGAGTGAAAACAAACGTTTGAAATTCTGCTGGCTGTAGAAATATGATGATGTTATAACGAAAATTATCTACTGAAAAACTTGTATTTTGATTTATATATTAAGTTGTCCGCAGTCTGACTGAATTTCATGAACAAATATTAAGTTAAATGTGAATTTCGAACCAGGAGTTTCGACTTTTCAAGGGGCGAATGATGTCACAGGTGCTAAAAGCATTACTAAATTTATTTAAAGAATTGAATATTTCCATAAAAACTTGGCATAGAACTAACTACTCGTAGACAAAAACATACGTAAAGCTAACGTGACTAAGCAAGCTAACTACGAAAACAAGGTAACTACCTAAGCCCTGTCCTTCACCATATGCGAATAGTATGAAGGTGTCGCAGCGTTATAACTTAGGTATTACAATTTACTCATTTCTCTGACTTTCTGAGTTGCTGACACTCTAATTTAAAGTTTTATTAGCTTGAAAGTAACTGATTGAGAGAACTGCCAAAAGTGATGAATAGATTTTATTGCATTTACACTTTTTATGAAACATGACTAAAACCATTAGTGTCTAAACCTATGAATCAGTTAATAAGTTTCGCTAGCTTCAAAGAGTTTCCTTTAAATTGTGCAATATCCTGCGGAAATTGCACCAACGTCACTGACTAAGCAAACAGCTTGAAAGCAACTGATTGAGAGAACTGCCAAAACTGATGAATAAATTTTATTGCATTTACACTTCTTTTGAAAGATGATTAAAACCATTAGTGTCTAAACCTATGAATCAGTTAATAAGTTTCGCTAGCTTCAAAGAGTTTCCTTTAAATTGTGCAATATCCTGCGGAAATTGCACCAACGTCACTGACTAAGCAAACAGCTTGAAAGTAACTGATTGAGAGAACTGCCAAAACTGATGAATAAATTTTATTGCATTTACACTTATTTTGAAAGATGACTAAAACCATTAGTGTCTAAACCTATGAATCAGTTAAAAAGTTTCGCTAGCTTCAAACCTTCCTTTAAATTGTGCTGTGAAATATCACTAAAATTAACATGCAACCGGTCAACTTAAAATGTACTTCTGTGTAGAGTCATCAGTTTCTATAGCTAACCTGATTTGTAAAATTAATCTAGTTCAGTGTTGCCTTATTCTGTTGTACCGTCCAGTTGGGTATTCTGATGTTCCGCCAATAAGGAGACAAAAGATGGATGAGTAGAGCGTGTATAGATATCAAGAATTAGAGGGTTATTTAAAGGACAAACAGAGATCTAATAGCTTACATGAATACGTCACTCGCAGAGGATGCATTATCATTCCCAGAATCGGCAATAGACTGACTCATAATGTAACAATCTGACTTGCACTGAAAAAACTATATAAGGTGCAGAAACACATATAGAATATATCAAACACGACAAATGGGATTGTGGGTTTTAATTAGGCATAGAAATTTTGTGTACATAACAAGTATACGAGTTAAACGTAAGTTCTTCGGACTTATGATTTAAATCAGAGTCTTTCGGCCCTAATCCCTTAGACTCTGACGAAAGAGAACTAGGATTGCAAATTGGTATAATTTAAGAAGAACACGTAGGGGTCGAGAACTGAATTGGAAACACATGCGCCAGAGCGGTTAGGACCGGAATGAGTCATCGTCAGAGGGATCCAGTAGATGAAATGTATTAGATATTTTTATATGAAGTTTCTATTTTAGAATTAAAGATAGAAATCTACTGGTTGGGCCAGCCTCTATGAGACCTGATTCATTCCGATCGTTTGGAAATTTTATGGCGCTTAAATTAGGGTCTGTCAGTGGTGACAGAGGGTTTGGAATAACTAATTAAAAAGTGCATTAGATAAATGCCGGCTATGCCGGGATTCCATGTGCCGGCAACGCCGGGGTTCCTTGGTTACCGGCAGCGCCGGGAGTTATAAAAGCCGGCAATGCCGGGATTCCTGATCTATACAAATTCAATAGATTATGATTTCATTAATCCATCTACAAGTGTTGATATAGTGATGGACCTTACAAGCCTGATATAAGCGATTTAAGGCATCTCGCAATAGGTGATGGTGCAGCGATTATATGTGAATGAAAAAAATATAATACGTTTATATATCAATATGGCAATGTGAATCAATAATTAACTCGGACACGTGACAAGACTAATTATTTCACATTCAAATTTACTCTAACCAATTTTATCATAGACAGGGTAAAAAATTAATTTATACGTTATATAAGATTGGTTAGTTCACAGATGGGAGGTACCCTTTTGATTCAGTAGTAGACAGAGTTAGTAGGAAACAGTCCGGATCTGAAGATAGACCGGAGTATACGAATAGTGGTGGATCCGGATGCGAAGATTAGAGTGCCCAGTTTTTCTTTATATGGACGAATTTTCGGCCCAATCTTTGGATATCGTCTGGCAAATTGTCCACTGAATAGAGTGAATCCCGGACCTGCAGAAGTGGGCGACCATGGGGTCCAGTCTGAAGTGATAGAATAAATAATTATCAGATTATATAATGTGTATACATTTATAGGAATAAATTGCGTACTACAAAAATATACGTATACTCATGTAGGAAAATAGTAGATGTATAAGTTAAGTTAATTAGTGTATGCATGAACAATAGCAATTGACTAGTATTATGCATTGTATAGTATTCTACCTTTATTTTTCCTGCCTTTTCGCCGATTACACCAGCGGTACGGGCTCTGAACATGAGAAATTCAAGATGCTTTCTCTCAGCATCCAGTCGGGGGGCGTATTGGCGCCTGATTTGAAAAGGTTTCTTATTTGATTCCTTCCGGATTATATTGGCCGCCTTCAATCGACTGGCGTTCGAAAAAATAAAGTTAACGACCTCGCGGCTGTAGAAGTTTGCGATTAGACGGCGTTTCTCCGGCTTTCCCAGCCAGTGAGTCACGTCAATCATAGCAATATTAGCCTTACAATTTGGATCAACGAAAATTTCCTTATTCAGGAATTCGACTAGTTTTTGACGAAGTACATGCGGTTCGTTGGAATCGGTAAGGTCAGAATTCTCGATGATGACGTTTCGGGACCGACTGTGATTGGATTCTCTAATCAGATCGATCTCGATACTGGTTAGAGCTACAGCGGTAGCCGTATTTGCCCGTTCAAGCGTTTGGATACGACGGTCCAGCTCCGGTAGGATGTCGCTTGCGTTAATCATATCGAATCTGGACGACTTAGCAGGAGGTTGTAGACTTGCGCCGACAACGACTCCACTAGAAGAGTCCCTGAAATTAAAAATATTGAATGTATTTTATTGTAGTTTCGTGATTAATATCTACGGTTTGTGGCCGGCAAATGCCGGGGTTACACGGTGGCGTAGCCAGATTACATAAAAGGCCGGCAAAGCCGGGGTTCCGAGTAGGAGGGTCAATTTGGTTATGGGTTTGAATGTCCAGGTATCAGTTTTTTAACGTAATTCCATTTTTGTTTAGTTTTTGTGTGGTTTATTTGATATTTACCGGTGATATTGGCATTTCCGTAGATTGTGTTGTATAGTGTATTTTTTATAAACCTATTGGAGTATCCTCTGATGTGTAAGATGTTGCAGCCTGAGCACATTTTATAAAATCTATTTCGTTGTCACATATACAAGAGTATCTTTCTATCTGATTTTTGATTGTGTTCTTTATAATGGTATTAGAGATGTTAGAGGTAGCAGAGGGAAACTTATATGTAGTGAACGGGAAATCATCCCGTTTATCATATAATTTTGTAACGAATTTGCCTCCGGAAATTTTTATATTAAGATCTAGAACATTAGCTTCTTGGTTAGAGGTGTTTATTTTATTTAGTTCTAGTTCAGGTGGATACATATTTTTAGATATTGTATTGAATATATCCTTATCGTTAGTTAGTGTGATGTCGTCTATTAATCTGAATGGATTTTTAAGATATAACAGTGTATCTGTATCTTTATTTTTAATAATGTAGTTATATTCCATATTATGGAGTACTAAATTAGCAATGGAAGGGGCAGCATTGCTACCCATAGGTATTCCGATTAGTTGTCTAAATATTTTATTACCACATGTGAAAAATAAGTTGTCAAGTAGGAATTTAATGTGTTTGCATAAAACCTCAGTAGTTATTATGTCTTTCGATGTCTTAGAAGTACCCCATCTAACATTAAGGTTTGTTTTATGCATGGGGTATCTCATTGATTTATTTATTAATTCATGTAAGTGATCATATATGGTATTATGGTGTAAGTTAGTATAAAGTGTAGTAAAATCGTAGGTATTTATTGTTTTAGCTGAGTTCGTTTCATTTATTTTATTGATATTTGTTAGTATCGGTTGACTGCTACCGATAATCCAATAAGGATTGACCTTTAAAAAAGTTTTTGCAATTTTTCCATAGCGTGACCTAGAGGTGGCTATTAATTTTAGTGCATTATCGATAATGATTGAAAGTGGTTTTGTAAGGGCGTGTTTACTAGCTATAATCGTTCTGAATTTTATTGGATTTTTATGGAATTTAGGAATGAGGTATATATGGGGTAATTGGTTATATGATTCAATTTTTATGTTATTGTCTTTGTAGTATTTATAGATTGATTCAGATATGTTTGTGTAGGTTAGAGCGCATTTAGTGTACGTGTTAGAATTATTACCCAATATACCTAATTCTAGTAATGTACAGTATATGTAGTATTCTTTACATATTACTGCTACATTTTGGTTTGCTTTATCCACAGGTGTAAGCACAAATTTGTTATGTATATCTGCTAGTAGGTTGTTTAGTGTTTTATAGGTAATTTGTTTGTGGTTTTTATAATAAGTAGCATGCTTATTTAGTTCTATTTTGGTTGAATTTATAACAGAGTCCGTCCATTTATTTAATTTATATTTATCTATCTTGTATTTTTTACTTATTTTATTTACGTATTGGCCGATCCCGTTTATGACGTCATTAGTAACATTATCTATGTTTAGATTAGTTGGTATACGATATTTGGGGCCATTACTAATTAATGCTTCCAATTTAGGGCAGTTAAGTACTTTAAGGTTTCCTGTAATTATATGATTATGGCTTATGTCAGAACTAGGGTTACTACTACAACTACATTGGAAGCCATTCTTATTATAATTGTTTACCCAAGAATCCACGTCTAGTGTAGTGATTGTATGTTTATAATTGAATATTTGATTGGCGATAGGTTGATTATATTTGAAAAATATTCTAGGTTTATGGAGTTCTTTATCTTTATGAGAGTTGTCTGTAGGCCATAGAAATTGGTTTTCTTGTAAAATCCTATTTAAGTTTATATTATCGATAATTTTGTGTGTAAATTTGAAAATAATATGTTCTCTGTTCTTTTTATTAGTAATTGTGTTATTTTTGATTAGATTTAGCTTACCTTCAGCTAAATCTCTAATAAGGTCATATTTGGGATTGTTTTTATAGTGTTCATTTATATTAAGTACCATTTTAAGTTGTTTTTTATTTAATTTATTTATGATATCATAGACGTCTTTATGGTTGGTGTTGTCATGGTAAAAATAATGGGTGTCCGTTTCCCTAAAATTGTTATTTTTGTGTAATCTATTTGTTCTGGTACGTATATTTTGTTGTTCTTGTGGTGAATGGGTGAGGGATAAGTTTTCCAATACTGTTTTATTATAATTTTCCCCTTTTAAGAGTTCATTTAGACCATATGGTGTTTTAGTTTTTAACCGTTTGATCCAGTAAGCTTCTCTATCTCTTCTGTGAGATTTATCGTAGTTTTTATCATTTGAGATTTCAATAGTTTCTATTATTTGTATTTTAAAGGTCTTGCAGGCACCTATATTGAAATGACCGGCTAGGGTTTTACAGTTTGCTTTGAATGGATTTTTAATACTGTTGCTATGTTCATTTGCACGTGTTTTTAGTTTCCTACCTGTTTCTCCAACGTATTGTAACCCACATTTATCGCAAGTTATAAGGTATATTACGTTTTCTGTGTTGCAGTTTATGGGTCTATTAGTTTCATTAATTATCTTGATTTGTTTATTATTGTAATATCCTTTAAAGTAATCGCTTTCCTTGTATACAGTGCAAGTAAAACATCTACGATTATTACATCTGCGACCAGTAACACAATGATTATTTACAGTGGGGTTGCCGGGTGGAGAGGATATGCGGGTGTCGGGTGATGTGTAGTCTCTAGCCCTGTCATTGTTCGTTTCCGAGGCCATTACCATAGAAGCATTGGGTGGGCATGTATTCTCCGGCCCTGATACGGAGCCCGTGCCGGCATTTATCGTAAATGGACTATTCATAATTATTAAGTATAAGCGACAACAGGATCATGTTTTCAAGTCCAATCCATAGTCTTAAACGTAGTGAGGGCAGAGACACGTGTCACCTAAGAATAAGGGATTATAACCCTAAGTAGTGAGGTTAACTCACGCAGTTAAAGAATTAGTGGGGAAGGATTAATGCGTGAACACACGCGCAACCCTGGCCCATAGGGAAGAGCACGCTCAAGGGCCACTATGGGGTTGGGTTGGTACAAAAGGAGACAAAGGATGGATGAGTAGAGCGTGTATAGATATCAAGAATTAGAGGGTTATTTAAAGGACAAATAGAGATCTAATAGCTTACATGAATACGTCACTCGCAGAGGATGCATTATCATTCCCAGAATCGGCAATAGACTGACTCATAATGTAACAATCTGACTTGCACTGAAAAAACTATATAAGGTGCAGAAACACATATAGAATATATCAAACACGACAAATGGGATTGTGGGTTTTAATTAGGCATAGAAATTTTGTGTACATAACAAGTATACGAGTTAAACGTAAGTTCTTCATTAGTGTCTAAACCTATGAATCAGTTAATAAGTTTCGCTAGCTTCAAAGAGTTTCCTTTAAATTGTGCAATATCCTGCGGAAATTGCACCAACGTCACTGACTAAGCAAACGGCTTGAAAGTAACTGATTGAGAGAACTGCCAAAACTGATGAATAAATTTTATTGCATTTACGCTTATTTTGAAAGATGACTAAAACCATTAGTGTCTAAACCTATGAATCAGTTAAAAAGTTTCGCTAGCTTCAAACCTTCCTTTAAATTGTGCTGTGAAATATCACTAAAATTAACATGCAATCGGTCAACTTAAAATGTACTTCTGTGTAGATTCATCAGTTTCTATAGCTAACCTGATTTGTAAAATTAATCTAGTTCAGTGTTGCCTTATTCTGTTGTACCGTCCGGTTGGGTATTCTTATGTTCCGCCAATAAACCATTGTAATCCCTTACTGTGTTCCAGTTGGTTACGTGATCTGGATCTTTAATGGAGTTTGGTATGCGGTACGTTTAGTGACTTTAGTTAGGTAAGGTACACGACGATCCTGCAGATATTAGGCCACGGCTTCGCAACATCACCTGCAATCGCCCCGCCATTTTAATTCAGGTCTAGTCCAGGCAGTAGGCCTGAATTTAACAAATGGCGACCGTGACAGTTGACTCTGTCTGGCGTCATTCAAAATTTTGAAAATTTTGAAATTTTCATTTTTGACGATTTTCTGAGTTTTTCGATTTTTGCGATTTTCTTGATTTTGAGTAGTTATTTTGTTTAAAATTTAGGTTAGTTTCGAAGAACTTTCATCATTTTGACGTATTTTTTAACCATTAGTGTCTAAACCTATGAATCAGTTAATAAGTTTCGCTAGCTTCAAAGAGTTTCCTTTAAATTGTGCAATATCCTGCGGAAATTGCACCAACGTCACTGACTAAGCAAACAGCTTGAAAGTAACTGATTGAGAGAACTGCCAAAACTGATGAATAAATTTTATTGCATTTACACTTATTTTGAAAGATGACTAAAACCATTAGTGTCTAAACCTATGAATCAGTTAAAAAGTTTCGCTGGCTTCAAACCTTCCTTTAAATTGTGCTGTGAAATATCACTAAAATTAACATGCAACCGGTCAACTTAAAATGTACTTCTGTGTAGAGTCATCAGTTTCTATAGCTAACCTGATTTGTAAAATTAATCTAGTTCAGTGTTGCCTTATTCTGTTGTACCGTCCAGTTGGGTATTCTGATGTTCCGCCAATAAACCATTGTAATCCCTTACTGTGTTCCAGTTGGTTACGTGATCTGGATCTTTAATGGAGTTTGGTATGCGGTACGTTTAGTGACTTTAGTTAGGTAAGGTACACGACGATCCTGCAGATATTAGGCCACGGCTTCGCAACATCACCTGCAATCGCCCCGCCATTTTAATTCAGGTCTAGTCCAGGCAGTAGGCCTGAATTTAACAAATGGCGACCGTGACAGTTGACTCTGTCTGGCGTCATTCAAAATTTTGAAAATTTTGAAATTTTCATTTTTGACGATTTTCTGAGTTTTTCGATTTTTGCGATTTTCTTGATTTTGAGTAGTTATTTTGTTTAAAATTTAGGTTAGTTTCGAAGAACTTTCATCATTTTGACGTATTTTTTAACCATTAGTGTCTAAACCTATGAATCAGTTAATAAGTTTCGCTAGCTTCAAAGAGTTTCCTTTAAATTGTGCAATATCCTGCGGAAATTGCACCAACGTCACTGACTAAGCAAACAGCTTGAAAGTAACTGATTGAGAGAACTGCCAAAAGTGATGAATAAATTTTATTGCATTTACACTTTTTATAAAACATGACTAAAACCATTAGTGTCTAAACCTATGAATCAGTTAACAAGTTTCGCTAGCTTCAAAGAGTTTCCTTTTTATTTTTGCTCATGGGAGTTGTTCTTGAAAGCTGAAGGAAGCATCTGATTCGCTCCGCTACGTGATGCAGGAAGGCTGCGTTTTATACTTAATTTTGGAACTCACACTTTTTATGGACAAGTTTGGCCAAACATTTCTTCACTCTTTGCCAGATAAGATATACTCCGTTTCTGCTTTCATCAGCTAATCTCATAATTGACTCTTTGATACCCTGATTCAACGACCTCGATCATGCATACACTGCTGATCTCAAGACAAATTGATCGACATCAACTTTGTTCAGCTGACTCTGCTACTTAGCTGAAAGCAGGTTGTCTTTAACGAATTTATGGAATATCTGCCAATCTTGCCTAATCTTTCAATTGGATTTAAAGAGCCTCACAATAGCCCACTCCTTCCTTTCGGTTCTTTGGTCTCCAGACACAATCTCAGTCTCTCATTCTGTAGCCCTGGAATCTTGATCTCAACTGTCTTCTATAGCGGTCCCAGAATCAAAATGGACTGACTTGCAAGCCAATAACGGACTTCAAAACAGATTCGGCAATTTACCCAAAACTGCTAAGTTTTAAAATGGATAATTATTTAAATTTTTAGATGTTTCAAATATTTCAGTGTACCTGGCAAACAGTAGTAGAGCGTATTAAGCACTCTAAAATCAAGTTGAGACACGAAGATTAAGTTGGGAAACTGTGCCAGCTTTAGCTTTTGGCAGTCTCTGTCAACTGAACACAGCGTGGTTGATATTGCAACTGGCTCAGTCTTTGCAGATAATCGATATCCCGAATCCTCCCAATTGCGCTATGTGATGTGATTTCTTCGTTCTCATTTTGTAGGTAAGGATAGAGTATAGTACCTGGCCAGCTGGCATTAGACCTCCTTCATGACTACTTGGCGCGGCGTATGGTCAATTGAAACGTTAAAAGAATGACTTCACCCTTCTCACTGCCTCCAAGAAGAACATTTTTGATTGTCAACAGTGATTCAGTTTTGTTCCATGTAATATGTATATTGCTTCGCACCTATGGTCCACTGAACAAGCATGATGAGGGACGCAAACGCATTTTGAAACACACAACACTTGAGTTGACTGCGGAGGAATGTAGAGGTACTCCGCTTTCGCAACTCAAAACACGAAACTTCAAAATTGTCTGTTGCCTGCCGGCGACAAATTTGTTTAGTGCATAGGCATGGCGCAGTGGTGCCAGAACATATTCCCCCATAATTGTTTGTACTTATCCGAGATTTTCAAGGAGTTGGCCGGTCAAGGGGGGAAACCCCTTTGAATGGAGCTGACGGGTGGTCAGGATCCAGTGAGTGTATCGTGGCCACTTCTGCTCCGGCAGTAGCCTTGCCTATGCCTCGGGTAATTGCATTTGCAATTATTCAACGCCAGACTATGGACCCTGAGCAAAATGGGTCTGGCGTTACCCCTCATCGCGAAAGCAACTGGGGTGTGGCACTAAGGGAAAAAAGAGTTTCCTTTAAATTGTGCAATATCCTGCGGAAACTGCACCATCGTCACTGACTAAGCAAACAGCTATATAAGCGCTAGCTTTCTAGCAGTCAGCGGCCAGTCGTTAGTGTTCCCCCTTTAACCAGCTGTAATGAAATGCAGTAACAGGTCCAGTTTTGGGTTACTGGGCTAGATTATTACGCTTCCACACACAAACATTGCGCCGGACCTCGACCTGCTATACTTGAAACACTAATTTTATCAATGACGGTACATGCAGCTGTAAAAAGAGTAAGGAATTCCGAAAAAAGTGTTTAAAGTGATAAAAATATACAAAATCTACTGTAAAACCTGTAAAAAAGTGTAAAAAACCTGTTAAAGTCAGAAATTTTGCTGCTGTTAACAAAACATTTTTACTTTTTCTACAATTCACAATCTACTGGGTGCTTCCAGTAAAAAAGTAGCCAAAAATGTGAAATCAGTCATTTTCAACCCTTAGTCCTGAGGAAATTCATGCATTAAAGGGTTAATGGCCCTAAACTGACCTCAATGTCGCAAAACATACATTACTTTATTTAACAAACAAATAAACATACAATAGCTTTACATAGTATCTGTACAAATCACGGCATTAAAAGCCTTATTTCAATCAACCCTTTTGTCGCCTCAACTTTCCAGTTCCGCGATTTCCACCTCCTCCAGCTGAGCGTCGCCTTCCGCCAGCCAATAATGGATGAACGTCTGCAACAAAAACAAGGATATCCCTTTATTGCCGTATATATTAGAGCAGTAGAAATTTGTCTGATCATACAATTACGTTAGAAATACATTCCAGTCTCGCATAGCTTTACCATATTATCAAGAGTATATTATATATATATATATATATATATATATATATATATATATATATATATATATATATATATATATATATATATATATATCGGTTTTTACATGTACACCTCACATGTATCAATTAAGGAGGCAATTACCGTCCACAGGCAGTCCAGACAGTTCAATGTCATGAACTCTTGGCCGACCACGTTTCGGCCCGTCCCCCCTAATTTCATATCATGCGGCGGATTATTCTAAATAGGTAAACAAGAAAAATATACAGTAAGACAAGACTGCATAAAAAGCAGTATTCTGTAATTTCTACCAAAGCATGAATGACAGCTTTCTAGAACAGTAGAATTTTTACTTTTCAATGAGTATTTTCAAATTACCAGATCAAAGCAAGGTAAAATCATTCAGCGGTGATTCCTTTTGGACACATTTCTTGCTGACAATTCAAATCAGAATTTGTTTGCAAATTGACAAGACATTCCAAAATAACTTTGGTTTCGTGGCATTCCAACCAATATCTGCGCCGACTCGTTTCAAAATGTCGACATTGCCGAGCAGAACAGAATCTGATTTTACTAATTTCTGATAGATGGGTTGGCGAATCGTATTCACAAATGAAAGAGTAATAGCCGCTTAAAGTTGATGTCGCAAAAGGAAACACCACCTTCAAATCGTACGCCCTTAGTTTAATCTTGCGGCTTCCGTAGCTCAAAAAGTAATGAATTATTTGATTTCTGCAAAAATAACAGGTTTTTGACGTAAATATTAGAAAATTTGCTATATCTCACGATCGAGAAAAGCTAGAAAATTGCTTTAAAAAGAGAAAATGTTAAGCTCAATGAAATCTTTTGAATAAATATAGTCAGCTATTTACTAGCTGCTTCACAAAGTTTCAGAAACGTAGAAAAGCGGCTGACCGGAAATATCGAAGATTTTTGAAGCGGGATTGCGCGGAGGCGTTTAGAATGCTAAAAAGAACTTGTTCTGGAAGTTCGAGATGCACCGGGGCCACCTTGGCCCCAGTACCGGGGCCGGGGCCTGGAAAGTTGAGTCCAAATCGAAAACTTTCAGAAAAATTCAGATTTTGCAGTAATTTTTGAGTATACAAACGTTACTATCGTCCTTTTTTATTCATATCGGAAGGAAAACAAGCGATTTTGTAACACTTTTTTCCTTTCAGAAAATTCAAAAATTCTGGTCAAAAAATGTCAAAAATTTACAAAATTTTGCTAATTTTTAGCTCGGTCAGTGACGGGGGCGGGGCCCTGACCACCGGGGCCGGGGCCGGAACCGGGCACCGGTGCATCCCTACCAGGAGTTCCGTCAAATTTCATCTTGATTTCAGCCGACAACCAACAATATGTGCCCAAAGGAATCCACCACCTTAAGACCCAAGATAGAGGTTAGATAAAAAGCAATGGGTACGCTAAAGTGAAAGATTTCAGTAGCAAAACGTTAGCTGACACATCCGAAAATCTGTTTAAAAACAAGCTTGCTGACACCTGACCAGCAGAGATGTTTTATGATTTTTCATGTATGATAAAAGTGAACATTTTTAGCGTGAAACACGAAGAATTCTATAACATTTATTTCTCCTAGTTCAAATGCGTTATTAAAGAAATGATTCAATAATGCCATCGTTTATATGTACCTCAATGCCTCCACCCAGATAAGGTGACACTGTCTTCCAAGTTCATCAATCTCTGGAGCTACAGGTAGACACCAAACAGCCCCGCTGTCCTCTCCATCTTCATCACTAAAATAGAACATTCTGAAGTTATAAGGACAGGGAAGATGAGTCCAGAACAGAAACAGCAAACAGAATTGCCCATTTAGGATTTAGTTAATCCTAACTAATCTTCAATTAGTTACAAATTAATCTAATAATACTCGTCCGTGTTTCATACACAAAAGACGCCATGTTAAATCTTTATGTACACTCTGCATTAGATATTCCAGAAATGTATATTATCAAAGGTTTTCCGATAGTGATTTTCTCAGCGCTTAGTTTCGACTCCCTGTCTTCACCATGACCAGCAACAATACACATTTGAAGAACAATTTGAAAACTGTGTAAAAAAAGTACAACGGTACCGAAGAATCTCAATAAAGTAATATAAGTTACCTAACAAATTGGAATCCTAACCTTGCCTGCTGCAGAAGGCCGCAGGAGTTTCAGCTGTTACAACGTCCACTTCAATATCCCCTAGCAGGCTGTTCTGGAAAAACACGATACAAGACTATTTGAAGTACAAGTTGACAAAATTAATAATTATTTGCCAGCGTACATATTTGCTTTGAGATTTGAGGGGAGGGTCTTGGCAGGTCCGGGCACGAGGAGGCAGGTTTCGGAGGAGATGTTTGGTAAAAGCGGCCAAGAATGAGAATTACTTTGGCATATTTTCCAAGGAGAAACGCGAAAAGTTCACAAAAATGCCTGGATATAAGCAGACTAAAAATAGACGTTTAGGTAAAACTAAAAAGTCTAAAATCTAAATGAAGACTTTGTGAAGCGGGATTGAGCAGATGGCCCCAGATAGCTAAAAGAATTTATGCTGAACTTGGTTTGAATTGGCAAGAATCGGCTACCAACAATTCCCAAAGGAATAGCCGCCTTAAAGGTGGTGGTTTCTATTTGTGTAAATTTGGACCTATAGGCTTCAATTCTTTACGAAAGTAGATGAAACTTTCCAAATATGCTATTTTGGTGCTCTTTAACATTATGGGACCAGTCCCACATTTTTAGGTGAAAAGATAAGAAATTTTCCGGTTTTTGGCATTGCTATCAGTAGATAGTAGATTCATCAGATTGGTTGTTATGGGTGGAAAGAGGCTACAAAAACGAACATTTTTTGCTTTCACAACCTTCGAGCTATCTCAAGTGGTTGAGTCAGTATAAGCCGAAAACAAATTTTGGGGTAAAAAACGGCTATTTTTGAGGTAATCAGTTCTTTCAAAATTGTTGCCAAATCGTATGGTCAATTTTCGTTTATTAATACTCAATCGATACGCGATCTAATTGCCCATTTTATCAATGCCTATTAGCTGGGATTAGTTGTTTACGCGAAAGATTTAACCGGAAAAACATTTTCGCAAAACTGCGATTGTTTTGTTTTGAACATCGATTTGTCAAAAACTAAACAATGGATTTGCCTGATTTTTGGCTGGATAAAAATTCACATTCACATTCAAATTCACAAAGTCACAAGAAAAAAATTTTAACCGATTATACAGTTTTGAGAAATCGATGTTCAAATATTTTTGGTCTGTATTCAACCTATCAGATGTCAGTATGCCAGAAAAGTTTTGCTAGTTTTGTGCTAATTTTGCTAGTTTCGTAAGCTCACGGGAACGTACAGGTTATAAACTTTAAAATGATGTATAAAGCTCTTTCCTTCAAAAAAATCACCACAAAAGCACTGCACAAAAGGATACCACCACCTTATTATACAGCTATTCAAAGAAACACGCACAACTTCGCCCGGATGATCAAAGTGTCACTGTACAACAGTTTTGAAGACATCTTTATCAGAAACCACAATTCCTATGTTTTGTTGGAAAAGGAAGATCAGCAAAAAAATTTAAAGTTATAGTAAATCTGACAGATTATCAAAAGCAACGAGGCTAGATCAAAATCGTCAAAATAGGATTATTTATGATGGTCTTCACCAGCCACTCCCCCACACCATCTTTCTTGATTCACTTCCACACTACGATCTTCATCTTCCAGATCAAATTCCGACTCTCGTTCCTCATATTCAACATTTTCCTTCAACTCTTTGAAGTCCGGGGCAAAGGCACTCGGTTTTCCTTCAACACCAAGAAAATTTGATTAAAGCAAACAACAAACAGGTTATGCATGCAAAAAACATTCTACAGATCTTCACCAACTAAAACATCGCCAAAGTTGTGGCATTTGAACTATAAATGTGTGCTTTTCATTGCTGAGGTAGGGGAGGCGACCGCTACTCATTCAGCAACTTCCCTCCAAGCTCTCCCATATTAGAAAAGCCTCCGCATATTATTTCCATGTCCTTCCCTTAAACCAAAAAATTGCTAAACAAAACCCTTTCTCCCTAAAGTTCCCAAAACATCTCCGGAATTCGCCGAATTAAGGAATTTTAACTATTTTCGCTTACACACCTAAATTAGTCAGTTAAAATAATTTTTGGCAGTTTTTGCACATATAAACGTCAAAATTTGCATAACATTTTCCAAAAATATGACCCCATATTGGGTCAGCATCCAATCGTAGGGGTGGGCATGAAATCCAATAGTAACATTGCTCAAAAATATGCAAGCTATTGACAGGAAAATGGCAACTGCTTTGGCCAGTACTGCAATTAAAACTGACGACTGTAGAAGATACTAATGCCAGCAGTAACACACCCAGCTAACAAATCCTCAATTTTCAACTTGTGCGTAAGCAAATTCCATACGTTTCTCGGATTCTAGAAATCTTATGCCGAATTTCCGTCCAATGCAACCGAGCCGTCTCGGGCTCACCACCAGCATCCAACCAATTCTAATTACGTAGTCTCTAGTGATGTTTTTGTTAGCCTGCTTGGTTTCAGTTTCAGTTTCAGTTTCAGCTCCACTTTCAGACAGGTTTCAGTTTCAGTTTCAGCTCAAAATTTGTTCTAGTTTCAGTTTCAGTTTCAGCTCGTAGTTTAGCTTAGTTTCAGTTTCAGTTTCAGCTCCAAATTTGTTATAGTTTCAGTTTCAGTTTCAGCTCCAAATTTGTTATAGTTTCAGTTTCAGTTTCAGTTTCAGCTCTGACTAAAATGAATTTCAGCTTTAGTTTCAGTTTCAGC
>JASAND010000786.1:0-23942 GCA_030248195.1 Trissonchulus latispiculum | reverse complement strand
ACCTTAAGAGCAGGCGAAATAGAGGGAGTCGGTGTCCATTGACACAGTTGGAAAGTTTCCGGCCTCAAATTTGGTTTAAGGCAGTCGTAATAATGCTGTAGCATTCTAAGCTTCCCGTACTGGCAAACGAAGAATCCCACCAACTCAGGAAGACGATAAACAATTTGCGATTTCCCGGACAGAACTTCGTAAACTCCATTTCCCAGATCATCTAGTTGTCTAAATCTCCATTCATTCACTTCCCTGCTGGCTCCTGACCGTTGTCAAAATCTTACATCCTGGTTCTTTTCCAGATTTGTGATTGTCCGACCATAGTAAGAATTTCCCGAAAGTCAAAACATTTCCTCCTTGAGTGCTAGATCTGGATCGGACTCGGCTGCAGATCGATGGTAAGTAACGTCATCTCCCAGTTCTTTGAAGCAGGCCTTAGGTTTGAACTCAATTGCCTGATATATCTTAGTAATTTTTAGCCCGTGTTTTAGATACCACGTAATTAGAGAACACGTAATTAGAGTAGTAGCCAGAACAACTTTTGTTTCAAAGTAGCTTCCAATTAAACCCGTTCTAGGCTGTGCCATTAAGTTATTCAAATACCAAAATGTTTTCATGTTCATGTCTTCCTTAGAAATTTCCACATTTTTGAAAATAGGAGTCATCTCACCAAAATGTTCTTCTTTTCTTCAGGAACCTCAATATCTACCTCAACTAATCCGAAAAACCTATTCGCTTGATTTTGGTTAACTAACTGTGCAAAAGTTAAAATAGATAGTTTCATGGGAAGATTGAATGTTCCTCCATAAACTCTTCCATATCTGGGGAATCTTTTAGGTCTTTATCAAATTCGCTTTTCCACTTTTCAATTAAACAGAACCCCCATCTTTAATAGCCTGGGAGACCCTTTCGGTTCTTTCCCTTCTTTTCGTTCTATCTTCAGGGGTCCTGATTCCTATCCAATTGGCACCCATGACCGTAAAATTGTAAAACTAGATTGTTTTCCGAGACCCATCCATCTACTTTTGCTTTACCTATCCTTTTTTGCCCACCATTGTATCCATGCTCAACTCTAACTACCATTGCTTTTGCTATATACTCTAGCAACATAGCCTCTTTCCTGTCCTTTTGTAGCCATCTTTTGAATTTCCCATCTTCAGTTGGTTTCCATTCGGCATAGAATCCAGTGGGCATCTCTTCCATTGTGCACCAGAGATATAGGGCATTAGCGTCGAACCCAAAAATCTGGGCAACTTTGAACCCATTGGTATTTTCGGTTACCCCGGCTTCGTGGTATCTATGAAACACCAAACTAAGACCTGCCACAATATTATCCTAATTAATTTATGCCAGTGCTTAGTGAATCTATTCCAAGTAGAGAAATCGCCGAACTTCTGAACATGTCAATCCCTATAGTTTTCCAAAACTCCACCATCTTTTCGGTAGCTTGAAGGAGGGGCCCTACATCCAAATTATTGTACCAAATTAATTGATTCCTGATTGTTTTGAATTTGCATTTTCTTCAGACTGCTACAGCGGCTGTGAAATCCTCATCTGAAATTTCCTGTTGTTTAAGAGTTGAATAGTATAAGTCGCGGTGAGGGAATCCTTGGTCTAAAGACTCGAGGGAAGCAAAGACTTAAGGAAAGGAACCTTTTTGATCCTCAATTTTGAATCCCTTTAGCCACTTTTTGCAGGAGGTCCCAGCGGCAAGGTAGTTTCTAATATCATGGAAGTACAAATTGGCGGTATAGAGGGCCACGTAGTTGTTATTCTTTTTTACTACATACTTAGTTTTTTGCCCATTAAAGAGTAAATTTTTTATTAGGCAAGACTTTATGAGATTCATATCAAATTTCCCCAAATTTAAAATTTGAATCCTTAGAGTTGGAACATCCTTTAACCATTCTTCAAAGTTTTTTTAGCTCAAAGATTCAAGGAGTTTTCCGTGCTCAGCTAATCCGGACAAGGTAGGCTCATAAATTTCCCTAAGAAGTTCGGCAATGTCCTCCATATAGTCCTTCATTCGGACCACCAAATCATGGGGATCTCCTGTAGTGATAATACAGTTTGAATACTCATACCCCGGGACATTGGAAGCTATGGACACTGATGCGGAAACAAGTTCCTTTTCATAAATACATTTTGGCCCACTTTTCCTAGTTGTTGGTTTAAACATGCACTCGAAATCCTAGGAAATTCTAAAGGGGTAATACCATTCAGGCACCGGAATTCCAAGCTCACTGATTTTCTTGAAGGATTGTTTTCGTTGGCCCAACTCCACCTCCAGGAAATAAATTCTTTATGCTTACAATAAATAATTGATGGTGGAATAATTTATCGCAATTTGAGCATATCCAAGTCTTGGTGAACTTGTTCAAATTTTGGATGAAGGAGAAGTGATTTTCGTAAATATTAAGAGCCATTTTTCTGGAATGCTTTCCCATTGGTCGAAGAATTAACTTTGCTGCAATATCTGTTATTTCCTGATCCCGTTCGTGATTTTGAATTATAAGTTCATTATGGTCTTCAGGTTCCTCATCGCCTTCCTCAACAGTGGGACCTAATTCGTAAACCATCAAACATGGAGTCTGTCTTGACCTAACAATTATAGACCAACTCAGAAAATCTTTCAATCAAAAAGTTAATCTAACCGTCCTCGGAACTGAGCCTTGTTGGTACTCTCTCAATATCGACTGGGGTGAAATATGCTTCAGTAACAACTGTGACGTCCTAAGCGTCTCTATCCAAACAGCCCTCCTAAGGGCTCCCCAAGGAAAAGGGGTAACAACCATATAAACAAAAAAGATAAAACATAATGTATATAGTTTGTGTGTAGGGACCAAAAAACTATAAAATCACAAAACCACAAAAAATTGAAAAAACTAAAAACCATTAATGCGGTCTGGACGAAAGCTCAGAAGGTTCCCGAGCCGTTCCGGCAAGCCTGAAAACTGGTTCAATTATAGAAAACGAAGAATTACTAGTTCAAAATCTGGTGACTTACTCCTGGTTAAATCTGAAAAGGCGGCCAAAAAGGCTGAAAGAATAAACAATCCAGAGAGTAAGGCGATTCCAGCTTGTGTCTACGGTCTTCGGAACGAGGATGAGGGAAGACAAGCCTACATTCTGCATATGAACCATGCAGTTCGCGTACTTCCGGCTAGCTTTTGCGTTCCTCCAGAGTTAGACTGGTTAGGGGGTAGTCCGGACGGAATAGTTTACAGAGATGACAGCAGCGAACCATGGTTATTAGAAATTAAAACTATTTACGATCAAAGTCCAAAACCCGTTCTATTTCTGAAATCGTTTACCAGAGAAACTGGTTTTACTTAATCTCTCAAGGTAGCAAGCTTGTTTTAAAAAGAAGGCATAAATATTTTTATCAAATTATGGGAATGATGGGTCTCACAGGAATGAAGAGGTGTGATTTTGTTGTGTATGCACCCAGAATTAATGAGTTGTTAGTATTTCAAGTCGATTTTGAGGGAGGTACAGGGAAATGGATGATTGAAGGAATGGAGTTCAACAAAAGATTTTAAGTGGAAACTACATAAAAACTAACATAAAAGCAGACATAAATGCAGACATAAATGCAGACATGAAAACAGATATAAAAACTGAAAAGTCCATAAACGACGTTAAAGAACATCTCCAAAAATTCTACTACAATGGAGCCAACTATAATCGATGATTGCGCTACATTTTCAACTGGCTGCTGTCCTCTCAGCAACGTTCACTTTAGTACTTTCCGACTGCATGGAAAATTGTATTACTCCGTCTACCAGTGGTGCGACAGCGAAAAAGACGCATATTTTAACGACTGGGAATCCAGAAAGGCAATACTAATGAACAAGCAAAATTGGCTGTAATAGCTTAAGTGTTTATTCTGAGGAACATTTCTTAAAATGTGGGCCTGCTGCGCAGTAGGCTTTTTGTTTGGTACCAAATTAAATTTTAAGGTTGTACAGATATGCTAGATGTGCAGTACCTAAATCAGTCTTATGAAACAAAGAAAATTGCCTGTGAATAACGTTGAGTCGCGCTGCACACTCAGTTTAGCTAATCAAGTAAATGTTTAGCTAATTCATAGTCGAATTAACGGTTCAGGCTTAGAAAAAGCTTCGCGGGCGCTAATCCTGCAAAAAAGTTATTCAGTCGGAGCTATGCAGCAAAAGGAATAGTTCACTCATGGCTCTGTAAAATGGCAACTGCTCTGGGGAGAATAGGGAGTAACGCTGCCAACTGGCAATGTGTAATGAACTGACTGACCCGGAGATTTATTTCGCTGCCAAAATGATTGATTTGATATGATTTGTTATTAAACCGTGTTGGCTTACTTTATTTACTCAGGTCAGTTAAGTTCTAGTTACACAGAAGGTCACCTAGTTAGACAAACTTATGTACCAGATTCCCGAAAGGTAGTTTGCCAAAATCGGGGATCTCTATAGCCAACCTGGTTAGGGGTACTGCTGTGAGTTCGTTTAGTCTGTAGTCGACAGCGAAAGGCGAGAGGGGTCGACACTCGCTCTATTCGTTCAACGCCGAAATCAAATAGAGGGCCTTGACACGCGGATCAAAGGCACAAACTCAGATTTTCTCTTCTGTGAGAGGCTCTAGTCAGATCTCTTATTGAGATCTGAGAAAACTTACTGTTTATGCGGAAGATCACTACCGGATCTGCATGTCACTGGTCCACAGTATTGCTTAAACACTGCAATCTGTTTAATATACTTACTACAATTTTACTGGCAGACCGATTACTAGATATAATAACGATAATAATAATAAATACACCGTATAATACGAGGATGTAATAAATACAAGTATATTGACAATTGCTATTCACAGTCAATATACCTGAGTTGCCAGACTCTATAGGATGGATTTGGATTAATTTTAAATTAGTTTACCCCAAATGTTATACTAGGTTGCGCACGTTCAGCCAAGGACCAGACTCTTCTTCAGGTCACTGTTATTTCTCTATTCCTGCTGTGATTCGACTCTATAACCTAACTCACTTCAACTACTGGTGTCCTATATGCTTTATGTGCGTGTTATGCTGGTGCACTCTCCTTCTCTGTTCTTTACAGTACCAAAGGACCAAAAACCAATATTAATCTATAATAATAATAATAATAATAATAATAATAATAATAATAATACTTAATAATAATACAATCGAGGGTGGGCTCGGACCTTGGGTGAGCTCCCAGTTGCTGTAATATAGTCACAAAGACTCTACAGCCCACTTTAGAGATTGCTATCGGAGAGGTTCCTGCAGATCAACTCCAGTTCAAGAGGATCAGACAATACAAGGTTCGGAGAGGTTAGGGGTGGTGCCGGTAGTGTTTGAGGCCGGCCGGGGTTTCATCGGCCGGCTGCCGGCCGGTCGCCGGCCGGCCGACCGCCGGCCGGCCCGGCCGATCCCGGCCATCCCGGCCTGTTGCAGTTTGCAGTGCAGTTATTATAACTGCTAAGATATTTATCTTCGGATATTATCTTAGAAAAATAGCTCAGCATAGCATAAAAAATTAGCAAAACTAGATTTGGATTCCATTTTAAGCTTAGCTGCCCTATTTTGTAAATTTCTGATTGGTGATTTGTATCCCAGCCGAGGAGCAAAAGTCGTCGGCCGGCGGCCGGCCGCCGGCCGGCCTCAAACACTAGGTGCCGGGAGATAGCCGTTTAAAAATTAACCAATTAAGTTAAAGTTCTAATTAAAGTCTGACCAAAAAATGTAGAAAGCGAAATTGTTTGCTTTATATCTCGTAAACGCTTCAAGATAACTGCCATAAATTATATATTTTCTGAACCGGAATGATGAGATCTTTCTTCTCGTGAAAAAATTTTGAAATTTCCCGTGCGATTTCAAAGGGTGCCGCGTTTATATGTCCAGAAGGATTGGTAAATGCTACAACCACGATTTTTTCAGGAAAATTTTCCCCTTGCCCGAATGTCCTACACACCAAATTTCAGCTTTGTTGGTTGAAAATTGCGTGAGTTATTCCATTTTTTAGATTTTCAAAATCCTTTGATCTTTGCCGCTTTTTCGACTTTGACTGGTTGTTACTCGCCACTCGCTCAACGAAAAAAATTTTTTGATTGGATTTTCAGGACCGCCTGGGTGTCCGCTTTCATCTGATATACGTGGTATTTCAAAATTTGAAAGTCGATTTTTTCGAAAAATACCACTTTTTTGACCCAAAATTCCGGCAAAGCGAATCCACCAAAAGTGAATAAAAATAACATAATCATAAAGTTCATTATGAGCTGAATCCAACGATATAAAGTTTTCGTGGCTACGACTTATATTGCGCCAGCAATGAATTTTTAAACATTTCCCTTATTTCAAGCTGGTTTTTGGCTTCCTTTGATGTTGCCGCCTAGATTTACCTGAACCAGCGTAAACTAGCAAAAACCACCTGAAATAAGGGAAATGTTTAAAAATTCATTGCTGGCGCAATATAAGTCGTAGCCACGAAAACTTTATATCGTTGGATTCAGCTCATAATGAACTTTATGATTATGTTATTTTTATTCACTTTTGGTGGATTCGCTTTGCCGAAATTTTGGGTCAAAAAGTGGTATTTTCGAAAAAATCGACTTTCAAATTTTGAAATACCACGTATATCAGATGAAAGCGGACACCCAGGCGGTCCTGAAAATCCAATCAAAAAATTTTTTTCGTTGAGCGAGTGGCGAGTAACAACCAGTTAAAGTCGAAAAAGCGGCAAAGATCAAAGGATTTTGAAAATCTAAAAAATGGAATAACTCACGCAATTTTCAACCAACAAAGCTGAAATTTGGTGTGTAGGACATTCGGGCAAGGGGAAAATTTTCTTGAAAAAATCGTGGGTGTAGCATTTACCAATCCTTCTGGACATATAAAAGCGGCACCCTTTGAAATCGCACGGGAAATTTCAAAAAAATTTTTTCACGAGAAGAAAGATCTCATCATTCCGGTTCAGAAAATATATAATTTATGGCAGTTATCTTGAAGCGTTTACGAGATATAAAGCAAACAATTTCGCTTTCTACATTTTTTGGTCAGACTTTAGTTTAGATCTGTCTTCTTTTGTTTCCTCTCCACTAATAGTTTCTTAAGATCAGCTAGTAACTGAACTTTTAAAGCAGAGCAATGGGGATATCCACCCCCAGTAGGGTAAGAAGGACGGAGATCATCAGTTTCAATTAATTAGAAAGCGAAATAAGGTTGCAAGGTTTAAGATTACAAGGTTCAAGAATCAGGAGTAAACTTTCAGTTCACTGACAATTTTTCACAGTTTTACCATCGGTTTTAAACACCACCAAATGATTCTGATGCTGGTGCGAATTGTCTCTGCCTCAAAGAGGTGTTACACTTCCAAATAGACTAGATCACCTACGGCTAATAGATCCAACTATTGATTCCTATGGTACGAACTGACTGAGCACTTCCGGCTCCCGAAAACTGATTCCAACAGGTTAATCACAAATATCTCTCCAGAGGCACGATTCAGGCAGGATATCTTTCGACTTCGCACCTGAATCAAATGGGTTAAAACCCATTTGTACATAGTTATAGTGCGGGAATCGAACCCAGCAACCATTATTTACTCTTTCGGCTTTCGGATCTTGAATATGAACTTGCGATATCGAAACTGTCAAAACGTTTAGAACTGGTCACATATAAGGCGAAATTTTGAATGTTTTGGCGTTATTTTCTCATTTTTAAGACTAATATGCAGAATGTGATATTTCAGCCAATTTCCTGCACTGTGGTGCAGGAAATTGTAATTAAAACATACTTCTGTAACGTACATTCTGCTTCTGCACTGTCTTGGACTGTAACACTCAATTCAATTAATTTCGGGTCTCTGACTGCGAGCAGGAGCCCGTTTCTTAGACCAATTCACGGTTACAGCAGTAATTTGTCTATTGAACAGAAAATAATTGCAGATCCAGATAGTTTAGGACGATTTCTGGTCCCAAACTGCAGGAAATTACCCATTTCCCGCATAACCGATTCATAACTTTGATATCGACATTAGATTGAAAATTAATACATAAACGTCAATTTTGCTGTTATTGGAAGATAGCCTGGTACATATTAATTATTAATCGTACGTAACTAATAATCGTATACATTATTCCTGGATTACTACTTCCTCCTGCATATTGCTATTCAAAGTGCTTGCTCATCTTTTATGTTTTAAACCACCTGTCAAAGCGCCATGCCTGCAGTAATTGATTTAGTTCCATTTTCATTGGTGTATAGACCATTTTTGTGGTCTAAACCTGACGGCTACTCAGGTGTTAAACGTAATTTCGTACTATTGAACGATTTCAAGAAACGTGATACTGACAAACTGTAAGGATCACAATATTGCTTATTGCAGATAGGAACAACAGTAACCACAGATTTCAGGCAGAAATCATGATCACTACAGCAATCAATACAATATTTTACCTAAAACTGACTTCTTACGTATACCTAGGTAAATTTTGATAAAGAATGCAGGAGATTTGAATTTCGGACGAAATGATGTTAGCATTATGCAATTCGAATTAAGTGCAGCGTCCTTTTGTTGCGATTCGTCCGCCCTATCACGTAAAACTGCCTATGCGGACGAATCGAGGACTGCAGGAACATTACTTGATGATTATGATCTAATCCGGGGTTCCCGTGACCCTAGGCCTAAAATCGCTACCTCATTTGCATATTTCCGCGTATATCTCCGGAATGCGCATTCTGACCTCATTCTTGCAGACACCTTACTCAATCACGCTTACACATCTTGATGAATTATTTTTAGCTCCTAATTATATGATTTTCCTGCCTGCTACCTGAGTTCAAAATAACTACCAGTGCTTCCCAATGCCCATAATCCCACGGGAACTCACATGGGGCACAACTCCATCAAACATACACATTTCTGTTTCACACTTGTACAAAACTTGTGCAATACTCACACTGGACCACTATATTTACCGCATATTTACACAACATTCACACTGTGCCATTGCTGACACACTTATACAACATTTATGCAACACTCATACTTACGTACTAGATTGTTAGTATTCGGGTGTCTGCTAATCAGGTCACCCCTGATCCTGCCTAATATCTCAAGGTCAATCACACCCGGCAAACCTCAAGACCCTTATCGCACAAAAGGAGTTTACATGAGTTGCCTCATTCATACACTCATTTTCACACCTTCACAAAATTCACATGCACCCTTTTTGCCTCTTCTTCCTCACTCTTGCAGTTCTCACAACCTTCGTCAAACAGAAGGAGTTTTCGTGATCTGCACCGCGCATACAAACATGCAAAAGCAAGCATTCACGCACACTTTCACACATTCTAACTTAACTAATACACCCTAAATCCCTGAAATTAAACATTATTACTAAACATAATTACAATTATTAATCACATTAACAATCCTAACTACAAGCTTTTTTTCGATTTCTAATCTGAATTCTAGGTACTTCTCTAAACTACTGGTTTATGCACATTTTGAAACTTTCTCGTTGATGTTGCTGTTTTATTTATTTTATAATTTAATTTAATTTAATTTAATAATTTATAATTCTGAGAACTTCGAAGTTTGGTGGCTCGAATTTTGGAAAACTTCACGTTTTCCTCGTTTTAAAGCAAAATTTGATAGGAACTTGTGAAAGCCTGAGTGAATAATAATTGCTAAGCAATTATTATTAAACAAAATTACAGGAAACATATTTTAATTTACTGATCGGAGGAAGCCGGCCATTCCTCCCCAAAATTCAG
Source organism: Trissonchulus latispiculum (assembly GCA_030248195.1). Taxonomy (NCBI): domain Eukaryota; kingdom Metazoa; phylum Nematoda; class Enoplea; order Enoplida; family Ironidae; genus Trissonchulus; species Trissonchulus latispiculum. Next base: position 14,176 of record JASAND010000786.1, on the reverse strand, counting down.
AATTATTAATCAACAAGATAATGTAAAGACTCAAGGTTTTGGATTCAGTTTGAGAGTAACCTACATTTTAGAAACCTGACAATTTTGAAGCCGACCTAACGCTGAAAATAAAAACAATTACATAAACAGTGATTTTAGAGTCTTGAGCGCCTTCATTACAGAATATGGCCGGCAACACCTAATTGCCGGCTGTGGGGTGAAAAGATCCTGACAAACTAACTTAATGAGAACCAGGGTCGTAATTAAGGGACCCACTATCTCAAGCTCAAAAGGTGAGGTCCCCACTCAAATCCCGTAAACTACAAAACCTCCATAGCCACGAGGGCCTTCTTCAGAATAAAAAATTGGCCTCTAAGGCCGTGACTTGGCAAAAAGGAAAAACTGGCCCTCTTCCCCGCATAAATATAAAAAAATGGCCCGGGGCCGAAAAATAGCAAATATCTCTCTTTTTTCCTAGTCAGGCAGGTTGAGCCGAGCATAAAAGACCCAATGGCTCCTCAAATTGAGTGTGTTCGCGGATAAAACTCAATTCCTTTTCTGGCCCGAAGGCCAGAAAAGTCCCTAGATTTTTCCTAGGTGTCGAAGAAGGCGTGCAATCTCAGGTGCTGCAAAGCCACAGCCCACTATAGAGATGCACAACCAAACGACACAATTTGGCCGACCGCTCTCGGTCGACCCTCAGCGAACACTGAGTGAGTCTAAAATTTTGTGACTGGGCTGACAGCACTCTGACAGCCCAGTGACAGCACGATTTGGTCGGCGAAGCTTTGAATTTAAGGCAAAGCTTCTAGAAAGTTCTAGAACTTTCTAGAAGCTTGCCACCTTTAACATTGCAGGATTCAGGCTCTTTTTGAGCCTGGTGGTCAGCCAGGGGAAGATTAACGATAATGGCGAAATATTGCCCCAACTGACCACTTTTCTGATTAATTTCGGGGTCCGAAACTTTCTGAAATTTTATAAAATTTTGGTTAACATGTAAATGCAACCAAAGGGGGAAGTTTCGGACCTAATTTTCAACTTTCACGAATTCAACTGAAATGGGGCTCAAAAATCAGGCCAATCCCGGCCGATTATGGGAAAATACTTATAATTGCCTTTCTTAGGCACACTTTATACGTCTGTTTTCAATTTCTTAATTTTCTTTGGCTTCTCTTGTCCTGGGCCCCTACTTTGAAATTTCAGGTAAACATTTGGCCACAAACAAGAGAAGCCAACACAGCAACCTTAGCAGCAATTGCTCCGTATTGCCAGAAACCCAGCGTCCTCGCTTGACCGAGGAAGTAGGGAGCAATTGCTAAAAAATGTGCATAAAAATTCGTACGTAATTTTCTAGCTGCAACTAAGTACAGAATATTATTCTACGTATGTTATAACCTATTTTCGTTAATTTTAATTAATTTTAAATTATTACGGAGGAGGCTAAGCCCCCTCCGGACCTACCTATATACACAAAAAGTGTGTATTAACTCTTTTCTGGAGAGGCAATTCTCTCCTGGCCTCTTGGCCCAAACTAGAGATCAAGTGAGGACAAGCCTCACGTAGAATGAATGAATGGACGCAGTAGTACTCCCACTACTACGCTGTCTGGGAAGTAGACGACTTCCCAGACAATGAAAAAGGGAGTTTCCCAAAGTTAACACAAAGGTGGGTGGGGACCAAATTTTGAGGTAAACCCTTTAAAGAGGTAAGATTACCCAATTAGAAGTAATCTTACCAAAACATTTTCTTTTATAACTCATTCATTTTTGGGAGTTGGAAGATGGGGATTGAATTTTTGGGATCGGGAGAAAATTGCCTTTCCAATGAGCCTAAAAGCTGTTTTCTAACCAAAAATTATTAAAATTAACTAATTAAGGCCTAATTACTACTAATCAATGAATATAAACACTAGCTAACAGATAATAAGTTCATTTTACATTATATAACTACCTATATACCTATTTTAAGCCTACCTAAGTGACTATCTTCCAATATTTGGGCACTTTATGGCCTTGAAACTGCACTTTAGGGAATTTCTACAATCATAAACACAAATTTGCATGATTCTTTTCTGCAATTAAGAACTAAAGTTGCTTTGGCACAGATTTCTTAACTGCCATGGATGACAATACGAATGAAAAGGTACCATCCCGGACCAATTCCAAATCAAAGAAGAGTACCCACTCTTCAACTAGATCTCCTGCCGAGTAACTCTGATCAATCAATTCTTTGATTTAGGTATTAGTTTTATGTGTGCGTTCTGCTATTCTTAGCATTTTTTTGATGATGAAATGCTCCTACTAAGTGATTAAATGAATCTGCTCCGATTATTAACTTAACCTTTGGGGTAAGAACCGGGACGTTAATTGCTGGTTTTAGTCTGGCAACCCTGATATTTTCTTTCAAATACAAAATATCTATACAAATATAAACTTGGACATTCAGTTCTGGCAAACATGATGAAATATAAGAATTGCAAGGATCTTCAATTGACTGGATTTTTACTCGTTCCTTCAAACAATTAACTAAATAAACAATTTCAACCAATTTTGACCATTAATGAAAGCCTTTTCATTACAAATGACATTCAATGCTATAGTATTTAAGTATTCCTTTAATTCCGTAAAAGAATTCCACTTATACAACTCACTCTCTCTTTTCCTATGTTAATCGCGTGCGTATATATAGCTGAGTTCACGCTACAGTGAGCTTTGTTGCTCTTCTGTATTATGCACCGTGCGGATAAGTTACTTATCCGCACGGTGCACGCTGGGAGGCCTGGACCTAAACTAATTTGCTGCGCCATGCAGAGAAATGCATAGCGCAGCAGTGTGAGCAGCTGAGCTCCAACCTAGACAGCTCAGCTACACACCAAAAAAAGGCCTCCCAGCCTCGTCAATTTACTGCCAGATAATCTTTAAAATTGCTTGAATTTATGTTCTCAGCTGCAGCATCAGAGAATCAAGTTTCATTAGTTTACTGGCAAGCTTCATTTGTAGCTTGTTTCGTTGCATAAGCACTTTACAACACGACATTGCTTGCATTCAGAGATTAATGCAGTGTCGCACGGGAAGCCCTCGTTCGTGGCACTCGTGCGCTTCGCGCACTCGTGCCACACACTCGGAGCTTCCCGCACGGCGTGCGTATAAATCTCTGAATTTACGCAGAGCCGTGCTATAAAGTATACTTATGTACATATACGGAGCAGTGTAAATCAACAAAACTAGTTCTGCTCGAAATTCTGATTTCTGATTTCAGTTTCCATGTCTTTCGAAATGTAAACAAAGAAATGCACAGTAATTATGCTGATCCTATGTTAAAGCACATGTTACGTGCAATCATGCAAAACTGTACTTTTAACGTGTGGCCACATTATAAAGCCATTGTCTGAGCAAACATAAGAGACCTGCTGCGCTGAGGCGCAGCAGGAAAAACCGCTCGACGCCAAAGGGAAGTTTCAAAGAACATAAAAGGTTTCGATGAAAAGATTTGGGACCAAATTAAAGACAAAGTCGTTCTAAAAGGTATTCGGGTGAAATTTGACCAAAATAATCAAGCAAGAGAAGCACTACTACGCACGAGAAGAAGATAGTTTACGTCAACTCGTTTGAAAAATATTGGGGAACAGGAACTGAGAACTATAATAAAGACTATCCAGGAGAAAACCGACTTGGATATTTGCTGGAAGAAGTTAGGGACGAAATCAATAAAAGCAGGAAATAAACAACACGAAAACACTATATATTAAACGAAATAACAACATGGACTATAGTTACTACTGCAGCATTATTCTCGATAACGGTGAAATCACTTTAGGGAGTGGGGATACTATTCTTTCGCTGAAGCGTGGATGGACGCCGAAAATTACATTAGAAATAATCCTGAAATTCCTGCGGTGGTCATTATTTTGGAAAAAGCTTTCTTTTAAGGAGTGAAATAAAAATAATGACATTCGTCTGTCTCGCGGACGGATCTGAGTACGTAAACGTCTGGATTAACTTACTATTATCCCAACAGTCCTCTTAAGAACTACTGCATTTATTGTACATATTTGTTGTATATATAAACTATAAAATTGTAAAAACCCATTAAATGAAATAAAGAAAACCCAAAAATATTGCTTCCGGCGAACTAGGTGAGATTAGGGTAGGTACCTGTGCAGGAGGGGAAGTTCCCGGGGGTGGGGGTAAACCGGCGGCCGGCGGTTGCCGGAAAACCGAATTTTTCCGGTTTATTGCCCAAAAAACCGAAAAATCTAGATTCTGGGGGTGGTGAGGGACCCCCGTGGGAGGGGGTAAACCCCCCCAAGCACATGTATGGTAGGTACTGTATATAGGTACTGTACATAGATTAGTTAGGTAGGTAGATTAGATTAGGTATTGTATATAGATTAGGTAGTTAGCTAGGTTAGATTGGGTAGGAGTCCGGTAATGAACCGACGCCGGGACCCAAGCCCCGGAGGAAGAACACAGAGGGACGGAAAGGGGGTCTTATCTTGATTACCCCCGCCCACCACTCAAAATCCTTAAAACTTGACCAAATGAGCTAAAATTTGGTTTGGGTATGTTTTCGACCACGCTGAGTTCAAATATCGCGAAATTTTTCGATTTCGCGAAATTCCATTTTTTCGATTTCTAAGGGGGGACCAAGGGAAATCGATAAATTTTTGTCTTCGATTTTGCTGAAAAGATGTATATAGGGGTTTTCAGGGTCGTAGAACACGAGTCTGAAGTCCGTTTTTCGATTCAATTTTTCGTTAGCTCAGTATAAGCTTACATGTTAAGCTTAAATCTTTAGCTTATACTGAGCGAAAGCTGAATCGAAAAACGGACTTCAGATTCGTGTTCTACGACCCGAAAACCCCTATATACATCTTTTCAGCAAAATCGAAGTCAAAAAATTATCGGTTTCCCTTGGTCCCCCCTTAGATATCGAAAAAAATCGAATTTCGCGAAATCGAAAAATTTCGCGATATTTGAACTCAGCGTGGTCGAAAACATACCCAAACCAAATTTTAGCTCATTTGGTCAAGTTTTAAGGATTTTGAGTGGTGGGGGGTAATCGAGATAAGACCCCGGAAAGGTAATAGAAGTTGCAAAACCTAGATGAAGTAATTGTGAAAGGTCAGAAGGTCAATCGTGTAGAAAAGAACAAGGAAAAATAAAGGGTCACGCAGAGAGTAGATACCCAGGTGAGAGGGGGTTAATTTGGGGAGGGGGTAAGCCGATAGCGAACATACCATAGTTTATGCTTTAATAACAGAGAGCTGGCCAACTGTCACACTCTTATATTATGTACTATTGATACTACTAACGCCTTATTCTTCCTCTGTCACAGCACTATGTATGATACATCGGAGTTTAGATTAAACCAACTGTGCTTTATGGTTTCAGACGTCCTTATTTACAAGCTGTTTGAAGGTCACTAGAAATGAGGGACAGAGGTTTATTCTGTTTCATTCCCACAAACAGACATTTGAATAATTCTCCTAAATGAGTCAGACTGTTATTGTCAGCGAGTGCCATGCGTGCAAATTTTTGTGAATGACACAGTTTCACAGTTTAATGTGTATGGTTTGTGTCTCGCTTATTCTTTAAAGTGCGCATACACGTAAATTCTTGCTGAACTGTTAAAGTTTCTTCGTTTCAGGTTCTGTTTTCTTTTGTCAAATTAGTAAATTTGATTCACATAATACAGGTTTTCGTTTTTGCGGTTTTCATCTGCTTGATTATGATATATAGGTGAATTGGAAAACTTGAAATTGTGCCAGTTTTTCTAGAAACTTTCTAATCTTATCAATCTAAAACAGAATCACAGTCCTTAAGGACCTTTAAATACAGCAGCATCGTAGAATTTGCTTAATCTTCAGTAACACCAAGAGTACATAATTATAAGAGTATGCCACTAGGCAAGCTCTATGTTATCAGAGCAAAAACTATGCTCTGCACGCTAACGACCCACCCCCCGCAAATCAGACCCTAGTGACCCCCCCGCAAATCAGTACCTAGTCGAAACGGGGGTACGCTCACTCGCTTTATGTTTACGTGCTTAAGGGGGGGGGCTACTAAAGGTTTGCCCCGACTTTGTCCGATTGACCTACTTTTCGGCGAAGATATAGAGCATGGGTGTGGTCAAAAAAATATCGGGTACTGAGATCTTATCTGCCTTCCAGCCATGTGCAGCCGTCGGATTTATGTGCCCGACCCCCCGTTTTTCACAACTACCAACATAATTAATTAAAAATTTCTGCTGGGTGCAAGACCCTAGCTTCAAAGCTGCCATTTGCAAATATGATTTGGTACATGTGCCCCGATCTGCAGAAAAATACTAGACGTCTGTATCTTATCTGCATCTCTGGGAATTACTCTTCAAAGTTGAAGTTTCGTCCAAAATTTAAAAATTTTTGGCTAACGAAAGGAAAATTTTATTACTGGTGCGAGCTATAAGGCTGTAATTTGGCACAAAAGGAGGCCCTATAGGAGTACTCATTTGTGCCAAATGGCAGGAAATTCTGACGCGTGAAAAAATTTTTATGTCAACTTTAATTTTCAAAAATTGCAAAAATCGCCTTTTTTGGGCAATGGCACCCCAGAAATCGAAAAAATCTAATTTTTTGAAATTAAAATTTTTTGAGATATTTGAACTCAGCGTGGTCGAAAACACACCCACAAACGATTTCAGCTCGATTAGTGAAGGTTTGCGACTTCTATGGCTGCAGAAAGCCTCTACACAGGATCCGACAGACTGAAAATGGCGATTTTGGCAATTTTTGAAGATTAAAGTTGACATAAAAATTTTTTCACTCGGCAGAATTTATTGCCATTTGGCACAAATGAGTACTCCTATAGGGCCTCCTTTTATGCCAAATTACAGCTTTATAGCTCGCACCAGTTATAAAATTTTCCTTTCGTTAGCCAAAAATTTTTAAATTTTGGACGAAACTTCAACTTTGAAGAGTAATTCCCTTAGATGCAGATAAGATAGAGACATCTAGTATTTTTCTGCAGGTAGGGACATATGTGCCAAATCATATTGGCGCATGGCAGCTTTGAAGCTTCGTCCTAGCAGTCAGTAGAAATTTTTAATTAATTATGTTGGTAGTTGCGAAAAATGAGGGGTCGGGCACATAAACGCGATGGCTGCACATGGCTGGAAGGCAGCTAAGGTCTCAGTGCCCGATATTTTTTTGACCACACCCATGCTCTATATCTTCGCCAAAAAGTAGGCCAATCGGAGAAAGTCGGGGCAAGTCGACTTTAGTAGCCCCCCCCCCCTTAAGCTCGAAAACACAAGCAGTGCGTGCGCGAATCTTGTGCCTGCTTCGAGCTTTAGAATACAAACATAGCGCTCAAAATTCTTTGAAGTGATAGGTCCAATTTGCGGGAGGGGGTGGGCCGTTAACGAACAGAGCATAGTTTTTGCTCTGATAACATAGAGTGTGCCTAGTGGCACACTCTTATATTATGTACTCTTGGTAACACTCACAGTGTTACTGCCAACCAGGTACTTGAGTTCTCTTTCTGTCTCCAATGCAGTCCAAAATATAGTCGTAGTTTCTGTGTTACTGTTACTGTTACTATTACTGTTTTTCTGTTACTGTTTCTGTGCCGTAGTGGTTTTTGTTAATGAAATCTGCTTTTTTGTATGTTGGCTGGATACACTTGGTTTTATATGCTATTCAATTTTTAATTAATTAATTTTAATTCAATTTCGATTTTTTTATCTAATATTTAATATGGTTGCATTGGTTTACGAACTTCGAGAAGCTTGATGCGACTCTGCCTCCGTAGCTCAGATGACAGAGCGTTTGCATAGTGCGCAAAAGTGCGCATAGTGCTGGTTCGACTCCCACAGGTGGTACATGACTTTCTTCTGATTTTTCTTATTTACATTTAACTTCAACAGCAACAACGGCGAATTTATGTTCCGATACTATAATAAACAATATGTTAAGAATGACAGCAATGTTTTGGTTGAACGATTAGGGAGGAATGAAGAATTTATAAATGCGTTGGAGTTCTATTTTAGAATTTCAAGTTTGAATTTAGTAGGTCATATTGTTTAGGGAAAGAAGTAACTACTAGTTTACGTATCTAGAACGTTTCTGCAGTCACTTGTTTCAGTAATTTTCAGCAGATTTCTTTATTTTAATCTTATGTGTCTTTCACTTCTGAATTTGGGACTTGATAGCAGCATTTTTCTTTTTTCTTCTAATTTTTTGTAAAATTTGTTTTTAGTGGGTGATAAGGCAGATGCACACCTCTGCGTAACTTTCGCAGGATTTAACCGATTTATAGTTCAGATTTGGTATGGGTGTATTAGAATACATTTAAAATTTTGCTGGAGATCTGTCAGAAGTGTATTCAAATGCATCCATATCAAATTTGAATTAAATCGGCTAAGTTTTGCGTAAGGTACGCCCAGGTGTGCGTCTGCCTTAGTATCGCCCTTTATTGTTCTCATCCAGCCAATCCTACCAATCGAAACATTGATTAGTTGAGATAACATTTGGGCATTTCTACCCCTAGCCCAGTTTTTGATTTTTTGACTAATATATTGGTAACCATAAAGCTGACGAAATCTGTAAACTTGTAAGCAAAATAAGTTTGAGGCTGATCGCAAGAAATCCACATTTGTCTATATGCCTATCGGCCATGAGTCCAAACATCACAAATAATCGAATGATAGTGGGTTTAGGCAAGCAGAAACTTTACAGCCTGTTGAAATTCGCAGTTGTTTCATCAACTCTACTTTAAAATGACTTTAAAATGAGCTTTGACTATCTGGCAAATGGACAGCATTTTTTCACGTCATATATTTTTAGCTGTAGTATTACCGGAATTTTAACATTTAACATGTGTTAACAGATTGAAATGTTTGATTGAAATGTAATTGTGCTTATTTTATCCAAGGTTTTTGGATCACGTCTACTGTGTTTACTTTTCTAAAATATTTTCTCAAAGAACCGGTTTCCGTTATTTTGTTTTTTGCGTAAAGATTTTAAAAGTCCTCTTCAGGACTGTGTTTGGCTTTCAGCTCTGCACTCTTCACATTTTCACCGAGTCTTCTGTCTTTAAGCTGTACCTTTTCACAACGTCTCTGTTCGTACAATGACCGGTGCATTTTCATATTAAGTTTTTAATGAATCTATTGCAATGATGATAGAGGCAGTTTTAGCATGTCTTTTTTCTTAGAACATGTTAATTTTAGATAACTGTTTAAGTTACTGCCAAAACGATTTATATTCAACACATTAAGAAGACATAGATGTTAGGTTTCAAGGATATCCCATCCCAGTACTTTGTTTCACTCTTGCCTTTGTGATGATAAGAGAGCGGAGATCATAAGAGAATAGGGGCTCATTTTTCGACCAGCTGAGCTAAAATTAGGTATACGTATGGTAGGTTTTCGACCACGCTGAGTTCAAATATCAGTAGTATAGGGCGGGCTTTTCGACCCCCGTTGGAGTTGGAGCAACTTTCCTGGTCTTCTTCTGCCAGTATTCGTGTCCTTCCTTGGCGTGCCCCTAACCCTACTGCCAGTTCCGTCCTCGGTCATAAAATTTACCTAGCATCCACATCCTAGCCCCCTACACGCCACCGCTCAACGCAACACCCTGCTACCTTCCTGTTTACACTTCTACACCCAGTACCACTTCCAGTAAACCCCTTCCTGTTTACACTTCTACTGACCACAACCAGTACCACTTCCACATCTTGTACTTTACATGCCCACTATCACAAATCCCTTTCTCTCCCTGTGTTCCGTCCCTCTGCGTTCTTCCCCCTGGGCTTGGGACCCGGCGTCGGCCCATTACCGGACACCTACCTACGTACCTGCCTACACTACTGCCTACTACTAATCTACTGTTTTTGGTATTTTTTAGTTTTATAATTTTTATGTGTTTGTTGTATTAGTGCATAGTATACCCAGTCAGTTTATACACAAAGAAGCAAATACTGGTAACATCAACTACAACCAATTTTCTGGTAGGTCCCTGCCGTCGGGCCCACTCCAGAACATCCATCCTGTCAAACTCCTGATTAAGTTCTTCCAAATTTTCGCTGTTCCCGATGAATTTAGGTTCTTCCAGATAGTGGTCGTTGTTTGAAGGGTAAAAGAAAGCTAGCTCGTGGTCCAAAACATTTTGCAGAATAAACCCAAACGAGAAGTTAATCTTGATGGAGTAGAACTGAGCATTGAAAACTGAGTAGAGGAGTTCCTTAAGGTTAGATTCCTTCCTGTCGTTCAAACGGAAGTTGTAGGTTGAATAGTTTTCCTTACCGAGATTGTATTTAGTTCTGATTTTATCCCAATTTCGAATATAAAGGTTCCTAATCGGTTCAGGTAGTTGTTCCAGGTAGTCTTCTGGGGGCTCTGGCGGATCTTCTTAGGGAGCAGTAACCGGGGCATTTTCTTTGCAGAAGTGCTTTATCGAAACTAGCATGTACTCCCATGTGACCATCTAATCCCTTTTGTGTCTTAAATTTACTTGTACAACGTTGGCATGGATACTCAGGTTCTTGCTTGCATGTATGGGTTTTCTTAGTGTCTTCTCGACTGTAACTCTTCCTCCATTTATCACAAGTGGACTTCCTCCCTCATGTTTTTCTTTGATATGTCTGTTCAGGTTGTACTTGTACTTAAAGAGCTTCCCACAAAATTCACATACGAAGCTTTCCATTTTCGAATTCGTTAATTATATCCTTTCACGTCTTATTATATATGATCAGTTTATATGCACTTTCAGAGCTCCAAAAAACCGACCGCTCACGACGAAGGAACCAGTCAAACTGACGCGATTTCAAACTTTTCACTGTTTATATAGACTTTTCAACACCCATACCTCCGGTACCCCCTGTACTCCCTGCACCCCTGGTACCCCCAGTACCCCCCAGTACTCCCTGTACCCCCTGTACCCCCGGTACCCCGGTACCCCCTGTACTCCCAGTACCCCCAGTACTCCCTGTACCCCCCTGTACTCCCAGTACCCCTAGTATTCCTAGTACCGCCAGTACCCCTATACTCCTAGTACCCCTAGTATTCCCAGTACCACCAGTACCCCCTGTATCCCTAGTACCCCATACTCACCGAAGTTTGGGTCGCTCCCTTTTTGCTCCTATCTTACTCTTTACATACTTTCCTAATATTTTACGGAATTTGGTCTTTTCCTTTCATAACTTTCCTTTACTTTCTATCTGTTATAATTTTTAATCAATGAGTCACTCCGAACCTACTCCGAGTAAACACTGAGTATACACCGAGCCTACTCCCCATTAACTAAGAATTTTTATTCTTCTTCATCCTGTTCGTCAAATTGGTCCACCGTCTTCTCAGGCAGTACCACCGTGCTCAAATTAGAGTTCTTTTCTATGGCGCGTTTGAGGGCTTCAGTTGTGGAATACTTTGCCTCATACTCTATTTGCTTGGTCAGAATGTCGTCAATTATTGGATCATCGAGGAACCCCTTACAACGTTGGATGTGAAAGTAAATTTTCCTATTGAGTTCACCTCGGATCCTTGGTCGGACTTCATTGTAAGCCTCAATTTCTCCCTCAACTTCATCATGGCCGTCTGCAACGCACTCGTTTGCTAACTTATTTATTCTATCTTCGAATTTCTCTTCGGACTGCCTGACAAGCTCATCCCAAAATTTACCGACGTCAGTTGGCTCGTAGATCTCTCCACAACTTGAGTCGCTACTGTCTGAACATTCGGTACTCGTTTCTGATTCAGACTCATCATACTCAGGTTGGGCACTGTGAAGGTTTTGAACATGACGCTGTAAGTTGAAAGCCCTTGTGAACGTTTGGCCACAACTCCCACACTGGTATGGTTTGTAATATTCACAAGTAGACATACTTGTAACAGCTTAAGTTTATACGCTTTATAGACTTTATGTCGCTTTGTGTTTCCTTGGTGCTTTTATGTTGCCTTTTATTGATTTTTCAGTAAGAGTCACTTCAAACTGACTAACACCGAGCATACACTGAGTATACACCGAGCTTCAGGGTAATGTACTCGAAGTCGTCGCGTCGAATTGCCCACCAATCTAGACATGACTAACTCCGAGTACATTACCGAAGCTCGGTGTATACTCAGTGTATGCTCGGTGTTAACTCGGAGTCAGTTTGAAGTGACTCTTACTGAAAAATCAATAAAAGCACAAACACCAAACACAAAGCGACATCAAGTCTATAAAGCGTATAAACTTAAGGGGGGGGCTACGAATTTCACTAAAAGTTCGATGTTGGAAAAGCTAGCTAGTCTTTTGCCACATAATAGTATTAGGTTTAGTGTAAAATAGTTTAAAGTTTGAAAGAATTCCATGCAGCGTAGCGTCCTGTGGAGCCATCAGAAGTTGGTGTTATCGGTCAAAAGCTCGACATGACACGTACACAAACTTGGCCTCGCCCTGGTCGCTATGTGCAAGGCACGGTACCAAAATTTTCAGGAATTAGTTCTGACATATAGTGCTTTGATATCGTGTAAAATAATCTCTAGACCATTGCCTACTTTTCTGTGCGATACGATCAAAGTGCGAAAAATTGGGTGTTGTAGGTCTATACGGGTGGAGGTTAACTAACTTCTAATGAGCTGTGGTTTACCAAATGAGCCAAACTTTGCTGCAATTAATACTCCAAGTATCTGTCTTAACTTTGGTATAAATGACGTGATTTCGTTAATCCCTGCGTTCGCAGTGCTGGATTATATTATCGATATTGTCGCTGTTATTTGGTGCCATTTCGAAGATGTGAGCCAATTACTCCAAAGTACTGTGGCAGAATCGGCTGAAACTTTGCACATTACAGGCCAGTGAGTGTACCAAGATGTGCCGAAAGCTATGTCACTAAACCTCGCTCCAATGTTTAGAAATGCTAGATTGATTTCTCAAAGTATGGATGGCGATCGCTCCAAAAAGCTCTAAGACAGTTGTAAGCGCATACTGAACGAAGGAAGCGTCATATCGAAAAACGGATTTCATATTCGGATTCAGCAGGTCAAATAACCCCTATAAGCACCTTTTCGGCAAAATCGGAGACAAAAAATTTTTTGACCCCATTTTTACTGCGCTTAGCTAGCTTTTCAGGCCTAAAAATAAGGGTTATTTCTTAACAAAAAGTTTGCTAGCACACTAACCAGAAAACCAAAACCCTTGAAACTCACAGACAGTTTGCCCCTATTAGAGCCTAATATTTGGTAAAAAGCTGGGGTAGGCTAGGGGCTGTCAATTTTATTAGATCGAAAACGGCGCACGGTCACATTGCAACTTTTTGCCAAATTTCAAACTTTGAGCTGTTATAGCTGAAGAAGGAAGCAACGCTCGAAAGCCGGAATACTTTTAATATTTAGCACTAGTAACAGTTAACATTTATGGCTGAAAGTTTCAGAATTGGTCAAACCGTTAATCCACCAGAGCTGAAAAAACCTTTTTGAAAAATCCCATTTTTCGAACTAAAATTTGTACTTTGGCGTCCTGCCAAAAACGGTGTATATGAGATATATTGTTGCCCACCCTAAACTTTTTTAATTTGATATGTTGGCTAACGTTGGGGGGAAAAGTAGGTCTCTCCGACGATGTCGTGCCAACCCGTTCGTAGCCCCCCTTAGGGGTGTTACAAGCATGTCTACTTTGTGAATATTACAAACCATTACCAGTGGGAGTTGTGGCCAAACGTTCACAAGGGCTTTCAACCTACAGCGTCATGTTCAAAACCTTCACAGTGCCCAACCTGAGTATGATGAGTCTGAATCAGAAACGAAAACCGAATGCTCAGACAGTAGCGACTGCCAGGGGAAGAGAGACCACGAAACGACCCACACGGGTAAATTTTGGGATGAGCTTGTCAGCGTGTCCGAAGAGAAATTCGAAGGTAGAATAAATAGGCTAGTAACCCAGATGCGTTGCAGACGGCCATGATGAAGTTGAGGGAGAAATTGAGGCTTACAATAAAGTCCGACCAAGGATCCGAGGTGAACTCAATAGGAAAATTTACTTTCAATATCCAACGTTGTAAGGGGTTCCTCGATGATCCAATAATTGACGACATTCTGACCAAGCAAATAGATCATGAGGCAAAAACATCTAATAAATCAGTTCCTCAAACGCGCCATAGAAAAGAACTCTAATTGGTACAATTGTGGTACTGCTTCTATAGTTGTCATGGACCAATTTACCGAACAGGATGAAGAAGAA
>JASAND010000785.1:0-14081 GCA_030248195.1 Trissonchulus latispiculum | reverse complement strand
CTGACAATTTTGTAATGAAAAGCTTTATATACGTGCTATTTATATGAAGGTCAAATATCGACAAATTATATTCTGACATACGCCAATATGAGCCTCGTTGTAGGACAGGCTCATATGTTAAGCCGTTGCAACTTGTTTTCCTTAATTTATAACTCAACGCCATCATATATGCATTTTACAGGCTAGTTTCCGTTTTTGTATAACCTGGCTGAGAGTACTGCAGTATGCATATGCGACGAAGGAGCATTTTTGGTTCTTGTTTCAATTGGTCAGTTATTTCAATAGTCAATTTTAAACATTTGAACTTATCATAGGGGTCGCGGTAGCGACCCCTATAATATGAGTGAAAATGGTCGAATGACTGCAAAAACAAGGGCTGCAGGCAGAAGCTGTGAGATTCCCAAAAGATCCAGGCATTGTAAAAAAATTGTGAACATTGCCGAGTTACATGTCTCTGAAGCTCATCCCCAAACACTTTCCACAAAAGTAGCAAACGCTAGCAGAGTACTTTTCCAGTTGCCGGATATCTCAGAAGCCGAGCAATTGGACAATTCATAGAGAAAATTTTAGGCTCGAGAACCGGCATTCTGGAAGAATCAAAAATAAGGAAAATAAGCAGGTTTTTAAGGCATCTAGGCCATGTTTGGCTGAAGCTGCAAGTTGCTGGGCATGCGCGCTCTCTTCTTCGTAGCAAGTCGCATTGCCGATTGTGGCAGGTATGTGCACACTGACCATAATAAACAGGCACACAAGACAAGAGAGAGGTCCGGTGGCGCGCCTCTAGCAATTCTTGCTCGGAAATTTCGGCGAGCAAATGAGCCTAGAAAGAGCTCGAAAAATATTTTGACCTTTAATTTTTCAAAACTACAATTTGAAGCTGTGTTTTTTTTTTTGGCAAAAAACGTTAAATTCTACACTTTTGAAATCGCAACTTTTTTCTGGAGCTCTAGGAAACAAAAATTTGTTCGAGAGAAATTTTCATTACTTGACATGCTAAATCGAAGTTTTAAAATTTTGCAGAAATTCAAAATTTGAGCTACAGTATTTCAACACCTTCGAAATTTGAGACTCTATGAGAATATTTCAGCAAAGTTGCATCCAAAATTTCGGCAACGAATTTTCAACACTGAGAAATACAGTACTGTAAATCAATTTCAGCATATCATATCAAAATGTGAGAAAATACAGTACAGTGAACTTGTTAATACAGTATGAAAATCCAAAATTTTAGACAAATTGCCGAAAATATTTGCCGAATTTGAAACATTCAGAGTTTTGCCGACAAATTCCAAAATTTTAAATTACGATTTGGTGTTAGGCCAATATCAAATTTTATTATTTTTACTATTTTTTTGAAATTTTTCAATTTGATTTAATTTTAAAATGTTGTATATTAAATGTTCCCAAAACAAATTTTATACTAATATTTCACTGTGGAAGCTTAGATTTTCTGGCTGCGAAATCAAAATTTTAATTGTTAAAATTCAAGAGTTTTTTTAGAGTTTTTTACAAAATTTTCAGTAGACCTCACAAATTTCGCTCCGTAACTTTATATTTTTGCCAAAAACATACGTATATATATATACATACACATGCTTCGACTTTGGAAAAATAGTTGTATATAACTTGGTTATACTATTCGTTAAATGTTAAAAATGCTTTCAAATACAACATATCAATAAAATTCATTAGTTATCATTGCAAAACTAAAAAATATGAATTTCGCAATTTTTTGCGAAGTTCCGCAAAAAAATTTGGAGGACTGCGTAAAAGTTCGCAAAAAGTTTCGACGAAAAAAAAAACACAGGCTCGAAGCCAAACTAGAAGAAAATGCCGTGCGAAAGTTACCGGGAATATGGGTTTAAAACGTAATATTTCTAAAAATTTTATACTGGGGGCTGAGCCCCTATAGTCCCGCTTGTCTGCATTCTTACTCATACGTATTACGAATTGCTAGCTATGACAAGTATTATGCATTATATATATTGATTATTTCATTTCCCTGAAATAAAATTTCCTGTCTTTTGTCCTGCAGATATGGCAATTGAAAAAATTAACCTGTAATTTATTCCGAAAATGACTAAACCTATAGCTCATAGCTTAACAAAGAAAGTGCTCTAAATTAATTCCTGTGACTCTAGAATTGAAAAATTCTGCAACTAGCCCCCCAGACACCCCCGCGGGTGTTATTCCTTCGCGACATTTGGGTTCGCCACAGCCATTCCACGCGTGCGTTGCTAGCTCATATTATTTGCTGATCTAAAATAAAACAGCTTAGAAAAAAATTGCTTTCATGTCTAAAATATTAAAAATTCTCAACTTCTGGGGATTCAAAAGCAATTCAGTTCAAAATAAGTTGAAAATTATCAACTTTGATATTAAAGTGTTAGTTTCTCTAGCAGTTTTTTTGGTCAAAACCTGAAAAAGTCAACTTTAATAATTAATCCGTTGCTGGTGAAAATCAGAATATTTCTCAAGTATACTACATAATTAAGAATTAAAGCTTGTGTAGTCGTTTTTGGTGAAAATCTGGAAAAATGAATTTTATTTTGAAAAGTGTTGAAATTTATGACTGTAGGTCAGGGTGAAAAATTGCTGAATTTCGGGGGGGGGGTAGGTTCGGCCCCCGCACCCCGCACCCCCCCGACTTGCCAAAGATCCGCCCACCCCGAAGAAAAGACCTATCTACGCCACTGAGTACACATATCGGGGTCGTTCAAATGCTATATGATTTTCCGTCTTCGTGCGTAATTTTTCGGTACTGGCCGGCCAAAGTTGGTGAATTTTGGGTCGAACTTTGAACTTAATTTTTTCGCTTATTTTGCTACATGGGTGGCTCAAATTTTGCATACAAAGGTTTTTTGGGACGGAGAATCGATTCCCGCTATCAGCTTTTTGGTTTTTGCTCCGAGTAACCCCAAGTTGCTGGTCTGGTTCCACTTGACCGTCTGAGGGGTCATGTCGGTAACCGCTTTCCGAGGGTCCATAGTAGGCTTTGCTTTGCCTCTCCAAACTTTGTCTATAGGGGTTTTCTGGTGCGCCCAGCTCATTCCTGGTGTCCGTTTTGCCGTCTGACCCACCCATCTCGCCGTGCTGGTTCCACTTTGCCGTCTGGAGGGTCCGGTCGGTACCGACTTCCGGTACCACCATATAGGATCGTACATACTCCGACACAAACATTGTCTATAGGGGTTTTCTGGTGCGCCCAGCTCATTCCCTGGCATCCGTTATGTGCCGTCTGACCCACCCATCTTGCTGAGCTTGTTCCACTACTATCTGGAGGGTCAGTTGGGTGGGGGGGTCGTGTGGTCGAAAATTAAATTTTTCAAAAGTTACTGAATTTGGCATCTAAATGAAAGCGCTAAGCGAGCTGAGCAACTTTTGTCATAGAACCGTATGCTCAAAGTGGCTGCAGAGTGCTGTGGTGGGGTGGGGTGGGAACTTAGGAGATTTTCGGTCAAAAATGAAATTTTTCAAAAGTGGTCAAATTTGGTACCAAATGAAAGCCCTAAGCGAGCTGAGCAACTTTTGTCATAGAACTGCATGGTCAAAGTGGTTGTGGAGTGCTGTGGTTGGCTATGGCTGTGGTTATCTATATATACATACCTTCATGAGCATATATACATATATAAAATAATAGAAAACAAGAACAAAAAGTGCTCCTTCGTCGCATGTAAAATACATATGAGTCGTCGTAGGCAGGTTGTACATAAGCAAAAACTAGCCTGTAAAATACATATGAGTTCCGTAGGGAGGTTGTAAATTAAGGAAAACAAGTTGCAACCGCTTAACATATGAGCCTGTCCTACAACGAGGCTCATATTGGCGTCACAGTGCATTCCACATAAAAGCTTCATTAAAGAACCTCAGCTTCATCCACATTACGGAAAAATGAATAGACGTCGTGGCCCAGAAGAAATGGACTGAAGTGAACTACGACTGCTCAAGCTGAACTGTACATGCAACCTGATATTTCCTGAAACACTATGGCACACCTCTAATGCATTCTCGAAACACTTTCACATTATACACACGCAGAATGCGTTCCCACTTGGCTGTGAGTCAGAGCGCTTCATGGCGTACCGTATTGAGCATATGCACACTATAATGACTGATCAACATTGTATATATGAAGAATAATTTGTAATGAAAACCTTTATGCAGTATGTATTTATATAAAAGTAAAATATATATCTGCAAATTATTCGTATTATGACATACGCCAATATGAGCCTCGTTGTAGGACAGGCTCATATGTTAAGCGGTTGCAACTTGTTTTCCTTAATTTACAACCTCCCTACGGAACTCATATGTATTTTACAGGCTAGTTTTTGCTTATGTACAACCTGCCTACGACGACTCATATGTATTTTACATGCGACGAAGGAGCACTTTTTGTTCTTGTTGTTGAATCTGCATGTTAAAATTTTTCAAGACAAAATACTTTCCTCAGTTTTGCTAACTTTAAGTTGACAAAACTGACAGAGATACTCACAAGTGCAGTTTTGCCAATGAAAATTGACGAAACTTGACATGCGCGCTGTCTGGAACAGTTTGTCCAGTCATCGGCTGGAAAGAGTGTCGTTTCTCCAAAATGACTGGCAAATTTGCACGGTGCAGTTCTGCAACCATATTCATTGACGGTTTGCGTAGTGTGGGGTGGTTGTTCATTTCATTCTATTCCCATTTTAGGGTCATGGTTCCGGTGTTTTGATTAGAGCCGTGGAACCTGTATATGGTTGTGATTTAATGGCTCAGCACCGGAAGATAAAAACAAAGGCTCGGAAGTCTGAATCTGTCCTAACCCGTAGAGACTTGGGGAGTGGCCCAAGCAAACTTTGTCAGTCTTTAAACATTGAGAAGGACCTATTCAACCAAAAAGACCTTTGTGATCCGGCTTCTTGTTTATTTCTTGGGTCAGATGACTTTGTGGTGGATCCTACTGATATTGTTTCTTGCAAGCGGATTGGCGTTGATGCACATGGACCTGTGGCTGCTAGTCAGCCCTGGCGATTTTACTTAGCTAGCAGTGACTGTGTTAGTATTCGTGGTAGTAAATAGTTTGTAATTAAACCAAACTACTCTGCGTTACGTGTCCGTCATATATAATATGTTGTTGGTGAGTACTGGACTTATTCTATTTGGGGGGGGGGTGGCCCCCATAAACGTCCTTCCCCAACCATAGGGTACTCCTTTTCGTACCAAATTTTGCCCTGAAGAATTTTCTCAGATGGCCAAATTTTTAAATTTGCCTTTTTGACCACTATATATATATATGCCTATTTTTGTGATACTGTGTATAGAGTGTTTTTGTGAAATTTTACAGTGCATGCCAGATTACTGCTATTTTAAGAATTTTCACCCCATCCCTAAAAATTCCTTAAATTCCTTACTCCTCGGATTTTTTGGGAGGGTTCGCAAGAAGCACTCCCCCAAGAAAAATTTTGCAACTTGCACAAGCAGTTGATTCAACCAGTTGAAGCAACAACCTATTATATGCAGGAATTCTAGCGCGCCTATTTTTATAATTTGAATCGGCCAATCAACGTCGCTAGTTGCCGCTAGAAATCGCCCCAAGCGCGACTGGGGCAACTTGTTTGCGGCAACTTTTTTCTCAGTTGCTACTACGTTCACATTGGGCAACTTTTGAGCAACTTGGTTGAAGCAACCAAGTTGCTTCAACTAACTTGCCCCAAAGTTGCCTAGTGTGAACTGGCCTTTAGTTGCTGCAACTTTTTCGTGCGGCAACTGAAGTTGCGGCAACGACGTTGCTCCAAAGTTGCCTAGTGTGAACTGGCCTTTAACTTTTCAAACGATAAATATGATGTTCTTTTGACGTTGGCAGTGTTAGTAGTGTTAGTTAGTATCATGGATGCTACAGAAATAGCGTATTATAATGTCGTAGAAATAGCTACTGGGTTTTCGGCGTTCTCATTCAAAGCTAAAAATAGGCAATGTCTGTAATTGATCTTGTATAAACGCTTTTGAATTTGGGATATATATATTTTTTCTTTGTTCTGGTGAAGAGACTGTGATATATATTCACTTTATTGTTGTAGTTAATTCATATAAGCTTGTGTTGCCGGCCGGCTTATGTAGTTATTGTTTTAAGTGTACTTTACTGTTAGTCTAGCTTTCTCCCTGTCATTTCGCCTTTCCTATGTGTTCTTTCTTATGCTGTTTGCTTTTACATGACCACGCTCAAGGCACGTACGCTGACGTCACTGTTAATACTTCCTTTTGTAAGAAGTTTTTGTTAACACTCAACCAGCATATGTGTACATTAACGTGAACTATTCGTACCGATTTCCTCCAGAATTACGGGTGAAATATATTGTATTCGTTTTTATGCACACAACTAATGATTTATACTTATGTGAATCCAGTGTTGGGCGCGGGCCGCGGGTACCCGCGGGGCGGGGCGGGCTAAGAATTAGCACCCGCAGTGGCCCGCGCGGGCGGGCCCGCGCGATGCGGGCCGATTTTTTTGTGAGACAGGGTAAGAAAGTTTGAGTTTTTCAAGAATTCTAACATTATAATGGAACTTTTCCTCATTGAAATATATTTTGTCTTCCCTATCTTCCTTTTCCCACTTCTCTTTTCCTTCTAATTTTGAGTATTACTCATTTACCATTTACTGCAGCTGATAAGTGGCGCTTGGTCTTAGTGGACTTGATTTTGTACAAATTGAAAACAAATGTTTACGATCTTTGTCTGCTCTTGCCACCTTAGGCCGTGTTACCCTATTTTTTAATAGTTATCAATTTATCAGCGTTGGTTCGTTGGTCGTCCGTTTAGAGCTCAAACGAAGTAGTTTTCTCAAATTTCAGAATTGGAAAGAGATCGAGTTTTGCTTACAAGGAAACATTTTACTGGCTACATAAAACAAGCAAAGGTATTTTCCAGCTTTTCAGACAGCCCAGTTAAATTACAGACTGACAGTCTTTAAACACCGATTTCTCCTTTGACTTGACCATTGAGAATTTTGTGAGTTCATAACACGTAAATATAGCAAATTTTAAATTTTTTAAATTTGCTTAATTTCTGCACTTTAAGCATAGAAAACGTTTTGTTGGGTTTAATGCCAACCCGGACCCATCTTAGTGAACAATTGGCCATTTGACGAAATTGAAAATTTGGTTGAATTTTACTTGATTTCGTTCACCTGGACAACACATAGAAAGATAGGTAGATAAAAGATAAAATTTATACCGAATTGACCAGGAGGCTGTACTGAGCTAAGAATTGCATGAATTTTCCTTTTGCTGCTACAAAAAATTTATCTTGAAATTTGGGTCTTTTCTCGCACATTGAGTTTTCCCCACCGAGTCTAGGTCATCCTCAGGTCGCACCACAGGCAGTCACTACAGTCAAATCGCATATGCCACCGCAAAGTTTAAGACATCTCCTCTGTGTAACTGTAACTGTGTATGTAATTCTTTTTTTGCAATGTTTTCCAGTAGTTAGGATGGCACTCCAAAATTCACCGAAATTTTTAAAGTCCCAAAAAGTAGCTGAGAAGCAGCGGGGGGTACAATAATACAGTTGCTAGGCCAAAATTCTTACATTAGAAGTCAATAAAAATTCAAAAAACGCACGACTGAAGCTATATGAATGCTTTTGAAGACAACAATTGCGCTTATATGGCAGTTTCTATGGAAAAAACGACGAATAATCAATGAAGTATAGCTATTATTTAATGCCATGATGCTTGCATAACCTAAATTTAGTTGCGGACCGCCGCGGGAGGAATTTTATTGATGCAGGCCGGTCCTGTGCGGGCCAAAAATTTGAGCGCGGGCTGCGGGGCGGATGCGGGCCGCAAATTTCGGCCCGCGTCCAACACTGTGAATCTGTTGTAGACGTGTTACCTTTTTATGTTAAATTGTGTAAGTTAAACGTTTTATATTTTATTCCACATGTTAAGTTCTTTAAATAAAATTTATTTCTGATTAAATCCTTCGTTTTAATGATTATTGATGCCGGTAACAACTTACAAGTATGCTCACACTTTTGGTTTCTTCAGATTGGCCTTTTGCTATAATGTTTAGGTTTTGGCCTTTTGCTATAATGTTTAGGTTTTGTACATTAACTTGAAGATCTATTCTTACTGTTTTCCTCCAGAAATACGGGTGAAATGTATTCATTTTTATGCACACAACTAGTAATTTATTTCCATGTGAATCTGTTATAAATTGTGCAAGTTAAAGTTTGTATTTTATTCCAGGTGTCAAGTATTTTGAAATAAACTTTATTTCTGATTAAAACTTCGTTTTAATAATTATCGAAGCCGTTAACAACTTAATAGTGAGCTATCACGGTTTCTTCAGATTGTCGTTGAGCTATAATGTTTCCGTCCAATTAGGTTTTTAAGGTGGTGAATCCCTTGGGCACGCATTGTTGGTTAACGGCTCAAATCAATATGAAATTTGATGAAACTTCCCAAAATAAGTTCTTTTAGCATTCCACCATACAGTTGGGGCCGGTTCCAATTTTCAAAACCGGTTTTGGTTCTAGGGCACCGGTTCCGGTTCCAAGTAAAAAATTTGTAGTTGCAAGTTTAATGTGATTTAACACTCGCTGCCACGTGGTTTTTGGAAATCCGCCCCCGTATGCCAAATCTATATCTCGTTACTTACACATCTCCAGAATGCCATCTCGGCACTGTTCTTCTCGAAATTTTGAGCTGATTTCAATTCGTTGCCAGGATGCCATCGCCCAAATAAGGGCGATGGCGTGCTGTTAATCACGAACTATCTGAGTGCCAATCGCCCAATAGTGGGCGATGGCTAATATTAGGGAAATTGCCATTTCCCGTAACTGGGCATTAGATTTCACCACTACAACCTAGGCAGTGAAGCAAAACATGAAAATGAAAGCGTGATAGGACGCTAAATACTATCTTTTGGAGATTTTATCTTAGATTCTTTGCTCTGCTTATGGATTTCAAATGAAATTTTGCCTTCTATTGTCGATTTTATATATAGTGAAGGGATTAGATCATTCGTACGAGTAAAGCTGGCTACAGATGTGGCAGAATCATAACAAACAGGGTTGAAATACTTCATGAGTTGTGGGATCTCTGTTAACCAAAATTTGTGTTTATAAATTTTTGTCCGATCCAACCGAACCAAATTGGTCTTGGACATGGTGAAATTTTTAATATCTGCTTGATTGGGGAATATAAAATGAAGCTAACAGTTTCAGAGAAAGTAAGCATCCTAATTGCGTGTATATTCGTCATCCTGAGCGTTATTTCTGAGTTTGCTTTCCTGTCCAAATTCCACATTACTGCAATTTGGAACTTGAATTTCGGTTTGAAAATGGGACATCAAAAAGTTCAGAAATTTCATTGTTCTGCTATATTTTTAACTGTTTCATAATTTGTGCTGTCTATATTTACAGCGTAAGCGATTTCTGTTCGTTTGAATCGTCTTCTAGAAGTACGTAGAAAGTTTGAGCACGCAGTATCAACCGAGATTAGCTAAAAGTCCAAAAGTACCAATCTACGGGCCTTATTAGCATGCCAAAGTGGCATTGTATTTCATTATTACCATGCCAGTTGGATTTCTACTCAATTGAAAATATGTCTGCTTATAGCCCATATGTGGGCGATTGGCAGCGAGAGTGTTAACATTGGACACAGGCCACCTGCAAGGCTTATACAATTAAAATTATAAAGCGACACTGCAAACAATTGAAATAATGCGATAATAAACAATTGGGTTAAACTTTGTTTACTTTGAATTTTAATTTTTGTCTTACTTTGAACTTGCTTCGTTACAAATGCTGTTACTATATTATGCACAGCTTCTTGTCTTAACCTGGTCGAGCAAACTGTTTCGATAATGAAGGGTGAGAGTATACTGGCAACAGTCCATAATTTATTCCTTAATATTATAGAAGAAGAGTAAGCCACTAGAGGGCTTCTCTTTTTGGCATTGCGTAACGGTGCTCCGACCACAATACGCGAATGTTCCCCCGTTTGGTGGGGGGGGGGTCGACAAGCATACCCCCTCCCCGTTTGGTAGGGGGGGGGTATGCAAAAGGGGTCCCCGTTTGGTGGGGGGTGGGGGGTAGGCAGAATGGGGTCCCCGTTTGGGGGGGGTCGCCAAGTCAGGCTAAGATTGGATGAATCTGATTGGCTGTTGGTGACTCCCCACCAAACGGGGACCTCTTTGTCTACCCCCCCACCAAACGGGGACCCCTTTTGCATACCCCCCACCAAACGGGGACCTCTCTTTGCTACCCCCCCACCAAACGGGGACCCATTTTCGAATAGAACAAAAACTACCGTAATCCTCTGCTCTACCCCCCCCACCCAACGGGGAGGGGGTCTCTGCAATCTGATTGGCTGTTGGCTACCCCCCCCCACCAAACGGGGACCTTTTTCTGCTACCCCCCACCAAACGGAGGGGGGGTATGCTATGTCGAAGAGAGCTACCCCCCCCCCCACCAAACGGGGGAACATTCGCGTATTGTGGTCGGAGCACCGTTACGCAATGCCAAGAAGAGGAGCCCTCTAGCGGCTTACTCTTCTTCTTATATATAGTGCAATTATGCACTCTTGATACTGGGTATCTAAAGACAGACAGCGCCTTCTGAACAGAAACTTGTAAACAGCAAAACGTGTTGAGAATTGAGATATACTGGCGATAACATATTTCTTTAACAAGACTGTACAGTGCCTCTAAAGAGGTTAATATATAGTTTCCAAAAAATTTAAATGCAGTTAAAATATTTAAACGTTGGAATCCATATTGGGAAGAAGAACATATATATTAAAATTATGTTTAACGAGGAAATATACATATGTTTGATTACACAAAAATAGCTAACAGATTACTCCTACAGGCGGTTCATTACTTGAACTTTGATCGACTTTCTTTTCAGATGCCGAAGAAGTACATAGCTTAAAAATAAGAAAATAGGTAATTCAACTGTCAAAGTTTTCTAATCCTGTAAAATTAGTTTTTTCTTATAAAAATGTTGCTTAAATCTTTCGTCCTGACAACACCATCTTCTATTTACCAATTTCTGAGAAAATATACCGAATACCGACTGCATCCTGTGGAGGTTCTCATCTTTTCCTTAACGGGGTTAATCTTCAAATATGTAAGTTTGTTAACGCTTTCATTCAGCGTTTTATCGTTCATGTCTGAACAAAACTACCCTCCTTCCTTCAATTTCAAGTAGAATTTTAGAATAGAAAATTTTAAAAATTCGTTAAAGTTAATTTAGACACGGTACAAAACTGCATTGTGTAATAAACACAAAATAACTTGGGGTCCACAATTAAAAATTTTATGGTCAAAGATTTTGCTCATTTTCACAAAATTTTGTCACACATGTCCTGCACATCGAGTTTAAATTTTGAGTAGTTTCTATTCAGTACTTAACGAGTAGCCGACTATTAATTGCATTTGAAAATGGGTGAAAACGACGGTTCCGTAGCAAATAAAGGCAATTTACACTTGAACATCCTTGAGCATGGAGCTTCAGTCGGTTAACGTTTGATAACTGATATTAGCAATGGATTTAGGGTTTTTTAATGGGGAAAGTCTACTTTGTGGCTTTAGTTAGTGATTTTAGGGAGGAGCACTGGCGCTGGAAAGGCAAGACCACGACAATCATACATTTAACGGCCGATAACTTTAATTTGGCTTATTTGCGGGCTATGGTCGAAAAAGCAAAAATGTTCCCGACAATGGGAGCTTTCGATTTATATAAAATTTGAAAAATCGGTATATATTTTTGATATTGCGGTTGTCGGACCCTCATATTTGACCACAGCTACCAACTGGGTATACTAACCGGCACCATTTCTATCCATACGTGACCTAAAGTCATCAATAATGGTACGCAAATAGATTGTCTAACATTTTGTAGGTTTGTGTTGCCATAGCTTTATGTTATTTTCCAAAAACACGAATTTCCGAACTTTTGCTAAAAATTCAGAATTCTGTTCCAGAGAAATCTCGAAATCGGGCAGAGCTAACCAGGATCAATTGGTATCGTTCGAAATGTCTTGTCATAAGCTGTGATTTGTAGGAAGCAGAATTTTTAATTAGGCCTTACAACTTTCAGAATATTTCATCAAATTTGCCGACCACCTATCTCAACGTTGCAAAATAGTCAAATTTGGCTGTTCTCAAACTTCAAAAATGTGAAGGCATAAATTAAAATTCCGCTTCCTACAAATCACCCTTCTTGATCGGATTTGTAATATAAACTGGATGTTGTACTGTACGTTTTGTCGTTGGCTAGATTTCTCTGGCGCACGGAAAAATCACCACTTTTTCCTTTTCCTATGTTTAACACATCCTGTATCACTTTAAGGTGAAATTACTCACTAACCGTAAGAGACCCGACTTTAATTCAAAAACTCGTTAAAATAGTGCAATCGGACAACAAAATATGTGAAAATGAACAAAATCGGAGATGGTCGAAAAATCGGCCAAAAATGGACCCTCCTTTAACAAACTTCGAAAAATCAGGAGCATGAAAATGAAAATTTACGAAATTCGAGAATAAAGGATGTAGAAATTTTCCTTGCAATAAACAATATGTAAAACCGGGCAATAAGGGACAGCAAATTTTTCCGGCTAATAAGGGACATCATCTTGAAAATATTGTTGCAAGTGCGTTGTTGGCCAACTGCTATCATTTTTTGAACACGTGACTGAGCACGTGACGAGCTTTGCAATGAATTTTGAATGACGAAAGTCCGCCCAGCCAATCAAAAGTTATTTGCTCTTTACTTTACTGTCCCTTATTACCTTCACAAAAAATCTGTCCCTTACTACCCGGTTTTACCCTACATGTTCCTAATTTTTCAAGCATATTATAATTTAATTTTTATCTTAGCAGATGGGATAATGTCACTAATGTTGATTGAAAGAAAGATTTGAAATTTCGCTTAATGCCAAGCGAATAATAAGCTGAAACGTGTCTCGAGTCTGGATCACCTGAAAAGTTTCCAGTTTAGGCTCTAAATTTATTTTATGTAGTTTCAGCACAAAAGCAAAAATTGTGGTTCTTCAAAAATCCGTTAAAATTTTTCGAAAAGTAAAATTGGTTTCATTGTATTCGGTAGAAAAAAATTTAGTTCCGTGACGGTCGAGTGGTTAAGGCATTCGACTTCGGATCCAATAGTCCGAGGTTCGAATCCCCGCTGCCACAAAGCTTTCACAAATCCCCTTGAGCAAGGGACTAAGCACATATCGGTTCGCCGTGAGCTCTAGCCAGCTCAGCTATATATCCATCCATAATTGGTCGGTAAATGGGTACCACTATTGTGGGAAGGTAACAGAGGTCCGTGTAGGGCTTAAAGCCTTGAAGGGCCGGCCCGCCTTCCACGGATGTAGTCATCATTTGAGGTGACACTCCTGGCTATACGGCTGTGTATCCGGGGATGAGCACCGGCACCCCTTGTCCCTGAAGCAGGGATGGAGATATTCTCCAGGCAGGGCTTTTTTTGTCGGCTTGGCCATTTTTTCGTTAACCCTTTGTTCCAGACGGCGGTAGGGCTTGTACCTTGTCTGAGTTGGGGGGCTTGGACCCCCCAGACCCCTCCGCGTTAACCTATGCATGCGATTCGCCCCTATTTTGTTTTGTTTTAATTTTGAATCATCTGTTCAATTAGCCAAGCCAAGAAAGAAAAAATAATAGTTGCCGCAAAAAGTAAGAGCTGAAAGCCACAAAATACTGTTGATCGATACAACTAAACTGGCTAAATTCGATTTAGGGATGCATTGTGACCTGGCCTGTCCCCAGTCGTGACGAAATTTTGTAAATCCTTTATACAAAATTATGCTAGATTGAACGTGAAAAACAAGTTTGTTACAAATCTTCAGTTTTATCATTGATGTCAGTAAAGGCAGCAACGCAATCGCGAGTATTTTTCCGAAATTTAAAGTCTGCATGTGTATTTTTTAAATTTTTGAGATTTCTTCAATTTTTCATCCCCCGAAATTTTCAGGCCGGGTCTGAACTTTCGATGCTAGATCCGGTGAATCTCTAACCATGATAGCCATTATCGTTGGCGGTTTCCACCAGCAATACGTAACTGAACGAAGTAT
>JASAND010000784.1:0-11054 GCA_030248195.1 Trissonchulus latispiculum | reverse complement strand
TGGCGTACTTCGTTCCGGTTACGTACCTTAGGACTGCTATATGCCCCCGACCAAAACGCCGAAAAACGCAGTTTTAGGCCGTTTGACCAGTGGTCAGTAGGCCCCATAGGCTGTAGTGACCAGTGGTCACTTCCGTCGGTTTCGGCAATATGCCCATTGAAACGAGCGTAGTCGATTTACCATATGCCCCCGACCAAAACGCCGAAAAGCGCAGTTTTAGGCCGTTTGACCAGTGGTCAGTAGAGCCCTATAGGCTGTAGTGACACCAGGTCACTTCAGATGGTTCCGGCAAAATGCCCAAAGACACCAGAGTTGTCGATTTACAGTATATGCCCCCGACCAAAACGCCGAAAAACGCAGTTTGCGGCCGTTTGACCAGTGGTTAATAGGCCCCATAGGCTGCAGTGACCAGTGGTCACTTCCGTCGGAATCGGCGATATGCCCATTGAAACGAGCGTAGTCGATTTTGCTATATATGCCCCCGACCAAAACGCTGAAAACCACTGTTGTAGGCCGTTTGACCAGTGGTCAATAGGGCTCCTAGGCCGTAGTGACCAGTGGTCACTTCCGTCGGTTTCGGCAATATGCCCATTGAAACGAGCGTAGTCGATTTACTATATATGCCCCCGATCAAAACGCCGAAAAACGCTGTTTAGAGTGAGTTTTCCCAACTATGACCCTGGGCGAGGAACCACGGGAGCCATGCTGACCAGTGGTCACTTCGGGCGGTATCGGCAGTATGCTCATCGTTTTCAGCGACCCCGATTTACTATATATGGGCACCACCCCAAGGCCGAAAAACGCCATTTTTAGTGACTTTTAGACCATTTCTAGTAAAAGTAGGACTTAGAAACTTTCAGCCAAAACAGGCCAAAAAAATGCAAAGTTTGGGCCCATCTCCTGAAAGCTAGGGAGCAAAATTAAAAAATCCCCCTCGTTACTTTATGCACCCCTACTAGTAATTTTCAACAAAAGATACTAGACCTCTCCAGCTTCTGCCCAGTTCTAGAAAAGTGTGACCAAAATTTGCGAAAAATAGCGAAAGTCCGACTTTGGGACCTTGGCACAGAGCCAAAATTGGCTGTCTGTCCTGTCTACCAACATATAATAGTAGTATGGTGCCAAAATGCCCACATCGTTCCAACACTTAGCCGTAAAATGCATTTCCAATAAGCGTTATTCACCGAGAAAAAAAAACAAACGCACGGTAACTATCGCCTAGTGCAAAAATTCGAAGTTTCGAATTCGAACCAAAAGTATGGTGGTACTTGTAGTACTACTCGAGTTGTTTACGATGGTAACCTTTTTACCACCGCCGGACCTCTAATTAGCTGGCACCAGGCCAACACGGTCTCCAGGGGGCCGCGCAGACGCCTTTATACCCATATTATGTAGGGGCGCTATCGCGCCCCTACATAACAAGCTTTGCTTTAGAACGATGAATAAACTATTTAAAATAAAGTAAAGAATAATACTGAAGTTAAATAACAGCTATAAGCACAAATATTCTCCATTAATAGTTCTTAGTTTAAAAATTTACGCATCTGTCCAACCTTATTCTGGACACAGATAATTTACTCATCTGTCCGGACAGAATGCGATAATTGCAAGAATTTATCTATCTGTCTGCGCACACGCATAGTTTATCTATCTGTCTGGGCACTTTCAGAAGTGTCCAATTTATTCATCTGCCCGTAACGTATATACGTAGGCAGGCAGTGCTGGACAGAGCCTAACCTCCTACTGACCACATGTCGCCTATACTTTCACATCCTCAAACCATTTCGCCTCTAATCACATTTCTAGAAGAGAACTTAGAGACGCATACAAAATCGGAAGCTACTCTAAACTTACTAAGCCAGTACTCCAGACTCTTTCTCTCTGCATCTGTATTCGGCATCACCGTTATAGTGTAGCAGGGTATTCAATGACAAAAATGTTGTCAATATGTACACGTGTATATGCCCGCCACGTATACGTATATAGAGGTACGCAAGCTTACAGCTGAAAAACAAAATTATATAACATATCCAATAGCGTAGAAAGGGGAGGAGCGCGGACACTCCTCCCTCGAATTAAATGTTTTTGCCCCCTAGAATTGGGGGAAAGAAAATGTTACGCGCACCTCCAGTAATGCTCCTGCAGGAAATATATAAACCATAAATGCGTTGGGGGCGAAGGGGGGCCATCCATCCCTCCACCACAACGACAAATTTTCGCAACCCCTTTCCCGTTAATCTCACAGACTCCTGCCGTTTGTCCAGAAGGGCAGCCAGCTCGGCTCTATCTGTGCTGCAACATAGCCAGAGAAGGTTTTATCAAACCTCTCTGACTGTGCCTGCAAGAAGAGGACTGCGGTGGCCAGCGGATCTCCGTAGAGATACAAACAGCGTTGCGTCGAAAATTAAGTAAACGCTGGCCAGCGCAGGCAGATCCTGAAGGATACAAGGCATTAATCATAAAGAAATGATGAAAAACGCTTGCCTGCAGTCACTAAGGCCGAAGCCCTAGTCCGAACAGGAGAGAGCCAATGGGATCGGAGATCCGCTGGCCACTGTAGTCCTCTTTCTGTGCACAGCACAGTCAGAGAGGTTTTGATAAAACCTTCTCTGGCTATATTGCAGCACAGATAGAGCCGAGCTGGCTGTCTCTTCTTGGACAGCCAGACAGGAGCTCAGAGATTGAGTTCTCTCTGGTAAGAGCGCTCAGCGCCCATTGGCCTCCTCTCCTGTTCGGACTAGGGCTTCGGCCTGTGTTTCTGGCTGGCTTTGAATACTTCTTTAATATTTGTATAGTTTATGTGAGCCTGGGCCTATTCTAGGGATTTTTCTTGGGCGGGGGGGGGGGGGCGCTGGGGGGGCCCCTCGGGGGGCGAGTCATTTGGGGGGGGGGGCCAAAATTTTTCAAAATTTTTCTAAAAACATGCTAAAACTTTCGCTATTTTTATAGAAATAGCCAAAAATAAGCGTATTTAGTGCTTAAACAGGCAAAAATCGACTAAAAATCTCCGGCAATGCCAAAAAATTTATGAATATTTGGCGTTCACAGCAAGTTTTTCAGGGCAAAAGTTGGTACCAAAGGGGCACTCACTTTTTTTTGGGGGGGGGGGCGATTTTTTGGGGGAGGGAACGATGTTGGGGGGAAGAAGGGTGTTTATGGGGCCCCCCGCCCCCCCCCAGTAGGATAGGCCCAGTGAGCTGTAATAATTCTCTCTATGTGAGCATCTTAGCCTGAGTTTTCGTACAGAACAGTATATAGACGTGGAACATAGCAGCTAAATGTATCCAATGTTGTGTGAGAATTGATAACTACATAACGCAGTGGAAAGAATTACAAGTTGCGTTTTAATGACAATTAAAATTTTCCGAACTTCTGTAGGGCTCTGCCCTCAACATGCAGGTGTGCCTTGAGATAAACTTGGAGATCCTGGTAGCCGAAATTAGGGTGGGTGGGATCCGCCGGTTTGGGCTGCGGTGGGGTTCAAAAACTCGAATTGGGGGGGGGGGGGTAAAAATTTTTCTTCGAATCTATAAGAAAAAATTGGCGATTTTAATCGATTTGGTCATTTTTTTCGAAATGGAATTTTTACGAAAAATTTCGAATTTTTTCTCATTTTGAGCCAAATCTGGCAAATTTGGGTGGGTGGTGAAGAAGAAGAAGAATTTCCAGAATTCAAAATGGCTTCTTCTTTCTTACGCATATATATCCGATTTAGCGGAAAATGTAGCTTCCATTCCTGCTCGTTTGTATTGTAAGAGCTCTTATTGAAATCAGAGCGCTTATTTTTATAAATTATCCATACGCTCCGTTTTTCTTAAACCACCGTTTTGTTTGAAGAGACTAGTTTTTGATAGGTTTTTTGACCCGCTCTCGTCTAGGAACATGTATATACTAACCGCGTATTCCAAAATGTTGCTGAAAGTGGTCCACATTTCGTCCAGAGTAGAAAGTCGAAATAAAGAGTCCCAATCAATTGTGTCTAAAAAGTATATATTTAAACCAGTGTAGTCGGTATGCACAAAATCGTAGAAGAAATTAAATCAGTTATGTTTTGAACAGGGTCATTACGTGATTCAAAAGATACGGAATCATGATCACTACATCCAAAAGGTTTGTTGATGTCAACTTTAGTTACTAACTGAACATCAGTTGTAAAAAGTAAGTCAAGTACGTAGGTTATTTAATCTCGTCGGGCCTTCTATTGTTTGTTGATAACCCAGTTCTTCAAAAAGTTGACAATATTCAGCATCATTTGCACATTTTTCAGTAGAACCTTAAAAAAGATTTGGTAAATTTCTCCTACTAAAACTTTATCCAACGAGTTTGCTCCGTTTCCTAAGTAGTCCCTAAAAACCGAATCTACCGGAAGAGGTGTCAACAGAAAACAAAAAGGTGTCTGAGATTTGGCCATTGTGGGTGGAGTGGAGTCTGCTCCAAAATTTCGAGGGTGGGGTCGGGACTTTTCCATTTGGAGGAGGGATTCCCCCAGGTACACCTCTGCCCCCATCACCCTCCGATTTGATTCTAGCGTATCGCTTACGGTCCTAACAAGTCAACAGTTTACTATATATTCAAAGAAACTGTAAAATGAATACATAGGTAACCTTGCAGCTAGGGCTGACTTTTTCCAAGGCCAAAATTTCTGGAGGGGGAAGTCTGGACCTGGAGGGCTGCCGCCCCCCCAAGGTCTGGAGGGGCCAGGGGGCACCGATTTCTATTAGGTGTAATACCTGTTTAGGTTGGGGGGGGGAGGAATAAAATGTCGAAATCTGGCTTGGGGGTCTCAAAAATCGAAAATTTTTAATTTTAGAAAAAGTGTACTCAAACTGTACCCAAATTTTTGCAGCTAATAATGCCCCCTTTTCAACATAAATCTAATCAAAAACCACTCGTATTGCGTTTTAAAACCTGTTTTTTTAGCGTTTTTAACTATTTCTGGCCAATTTTTTCAAATTTTTTTAGAAAATTATTGAAAAATAGCAAAACATTTTGCAAAAATTTACCATGCTTTCTCTGGTTTGGATCCCATTTTAGGAGGGTCTGAACTCGCCTTAGGGGCAGGGGCGTATCCAGGGGGGTGCACACGAAGCCCAATTTTAGAAAACAATTGGAAAAGTTTTTCTAATTGTTTTCCAAAAATTTTCTATAAGTTTACTGAATATTTTCAAATTGTTTTCTAAACTTGTCCAATTGTTTTCTAATTGATTTCTGTTACTTTTTTTACTAACGGTTGGCCCACTTTCTAATTGTTTTCTGGAAATTTTCTGGCTGATTTCTAAAAAGTTTCTTAATTTTTTCTAAATGTTTTCCTTAAAAAAAGTGGACATTTTCTTATTCTTTTCTCATTATTATCTGTATGTTTTCTAAAATATATACTTCTGCTGTTTGCTGTTGAATTGAAGAATCGTTACTTTTTTGCGCTTTCAGCTCCGCAGTGGTGCCGTAAAGTCGGCTCAGCGAAAAGTGACTACTTTTGTGGTTGTCGCGCAGGTCGATTCGACACTTACAAGCTGGGTCTGATTTCTTTTTATATACAATTTGTGTATATATAAAAACCCCAGCTTGTAAGTATCGACCTGCGCGACGACCACAAAAGTAGTCGCTTTTCGCTGAGCCGACTTTGCGGCACTACTGCGGAGCCTCAGCGCCGCTGTTGTGGCGGAAAAAAGTAGTGATTTTTCAATTCAACAGCAAACACCAGAAATATATTTAGAAAACATACAGATAATAATGAGAAAAGAATAAGAAAATGTCCACTTTTTTAAGGAAAATATTTAGAAAAAATTAAGAAACTTTTTAGAAATCAGCCAGAAAATTTCCAGAAAACAATGACAAAGTGGGCCAACATTTAGAAAAAAGTAACAGAAATCAATTAGAAAACAATTGGAAAAGTTTAGAAAACAATTTGAAAATATTCAGTAAACTTATGGAAAATTTTGGGAAAACAATTAGAAAAACGTTTCCAATTGTTTTCTAAAATTGGGCTTCGTGTGGGTGATCCAGGGGGTCCGAACCCACCCCTTTTTGAGCCCTGAACCCCCCCCCCCCCATCTTCAGCGGCAGGTGATCATTTTTCACTAAAATATTGAAAAGCAAATAAAAATAGAAATTTCGCTCCTGCGGCGCGATTAGTGTGTACATTTACAATATTCTGAACTTACACGTGTATATATGTATACACGTGTATACATAGGTGTGTTAGGGGGGGACCCCTCCCCCCAAATGGAGGGGTCGCCAACCCCCCCTAAAAAATTTTTGCTACCCCTCCCTTCGGCCGACCCCCTGGCTTATCCCTAGTGGAGGGGGGGGGGGGTGGGGGGGCCGCCCCCCATTCGCCGACCCCCCCCCCATTCGAGAAGCCCCCCCCCATGAAAAGCACCTGTCGCAGTGCAATGACCAGTTCGGTCTGTAGTTTCTACGTATGTGACTGATAACTAAGCTTTGTATAGCTTAGAACCGTAACTGCAAAGTAATCAGCAATTAGGCAGGAAATTCTTCTGCCTGAATGTAAGAAATGATCCTCTACCGTGAGGCAGAAAATTGTCGTAGAAAAGTAGAAAAGTACAGTAGAAAAGTTTTCTACGTGCGGTAGGTAGTTATTTAATCGTCCTGCGTTGCGCAGGGAATAATAACATGGGCAATGCGTTCAAGCTTCCACGAACACGTAAAGTTCGCAGGAAAACTCGTACCTTAAGGTACGCAACTACTTACGTACGTCCTCTTACTGTATATAGACGTAGGGAAATTCACTAGACTGAGTAAGCCTCTTCTACGAACAGTCTCGTAGGAATGTCCTCTACCTTTGTGGGTAGGCTTCCTACTATAAGTAGGGAAAACAGTCAGTTTAGACTGTGCGTCTCTTCTACGAACAGTTTGTTCGTAGGAATGTCCTCTACCTTTGTGGGTAGGCTTCCTACTATAAGTAGGGAAAACAGTCAGTTTAGACTGTGCGTCTCTTCTACGAACAGTTTGTTCGTAGGAAGTCCTCGTCTAAATATTTAAACGGAGCCTAGACTGACTGGAGGCCAGAAAGACACAACCACACTTTATTAAAGCAGAGTCAAGACTGGCCCCACTGACCGAACAAGAGCTGGGTTTATATAGACGACGAATCAATGAATAATTACTGCCTAGAGACATGACTGGAATAAACAGAATTCTAAATTACATACACTAGAAAGAAATGTCATTAACAACCACATAGCCTATTTCAAGCAGACAATTTCAGACCAGCTAATGAGCACTGAATTAGACACACATTAATCAACTAGCAGACAAACAAACAAGGACACAAGCAAGAACTGGAACAACAACATAATATGGTATAGTCAAGCGGGAAAAAAAACCCACTTTTCAGATTTTTGGCCAGAACTTTTTAATGGTTTGACATATCGAAATGCTGATTATACCGGTAGCTAGGCCTAGTCGTAAGCTTTCTTATGAGCTATAGAACACCTCTGTAGGGTGTGCCGTTAGCGAGAAAAATTGTCCCAAACTGGCGGGAAAAAAAACCCAATGCGGGAAAAAAAACCCATATGCGGGAAAAAAAAACCCACCCCAAAAAATTTTTGGCAAGCTGCCAGGAGCATTTCTAACCATTCCAAATGAAAGAGCGGGTTGTTTTTAGTACAACTGCATCAAAATATATTAGTTTTTGTATTAAAATTGAGGTCATATGGTCATTTGAAAATGTTGTATCTTTAACACATAAACATAGGCAAATTTTGGAAATTTTTTAAAATTGTTTATTTTCGGCAGTTTAAGCATCCTATCGTGTAGAAAACGTGTTTTTCTTGTATTTAGAGCCAAACTAGACCCATTTTAAGGCAAAAATAAGCATTTTTGGTCAAAATTGAAATTTTGGCTTGAAATGGCACCGTGTCCGATTTAGACCCCCTGGACCACCCATAACAGTACGAACCCAGGTAAAACCTATACCAATTTAATCTATAGGCTCTATTAAACAAATGTATGTATTGGTTTGACCTTTCCGGTCAATGGTTAGAAAAAAGATTTAATTTTGAAAAGTGGGTTTTTTTCCCCGCCGTGGGTTTTTTTTCCCGCCAACTCCAGGTCACCCCCAGGTCGCACCGGAGGGGTCAGAGCAGTGTGGCATATATCATCATGAAGCGCAACAGATGCCCTACAGGTACATATAATCCGCTTTGGTCTAAGTCTTTCCACTAGTTCAGGGTGGCCCGGCAAAGTTTGCCAAATTTCGGCACTTGGTCGGACCAAAATTTTCGAAAATTTCAAAGTCCCAAAAAATTTGCTGGGAAGCAGTGGGAGCGACAATAATACACCCTCCAGGGTTATTTTGGATGCTCTTCAAGATAGGCTATTAAAATCCTAGATAGCTCATACCGGTAAGCCCACACTGGGGGTGGGTTTTTTTTTCCCGCATTGGCGAGTGGGTTTTTTTCCCGCTTGACTATATAACTTAAGAGATCTAGGGTAATGAGATAACAGAATTGTCACATTTCTTCCCCCTTTAGCAAGAAAAAGTCCTCTTTTTCGTCGCAATCGCCGGTTTGCTTGTTGAGCTACAGGCTAACTTCCGGACTTAATGCATTATAAATTTTAGGTGATTGTTGCAATGCCATATAGTAATACTTGTGCCGGCAACTGAACAGCCTGTGAGTCCGTTTGCCACAGACCGCCCTTTTGAATGAGAGGGCCAGCATCACAGTGGTGAAATCGGCGGATCGCATCGCATGCCACACCTGTTACGCGCAAGTCTTGTTTCTCCTCTTCCTTATGAATGTTTCTAGAGTATGACGGAATGCGTGAATTACAGTACAAGCGTCCCGGTACCTTCCACAGCGCCCTACCTTGTTCTGTTTGGTAGGTCATCGGGCCGCTGGACAGTTCAGCAACACTTTTGACTGAAGCAGCTGGCACTGAGATGCAACATAGAACAGGGGCAAGTAACCATATTCGTAAGTCTGACAGCATTCGTAGCAAAATGTTAGACGGTTGGCTGTCTTCGCTGCGACGACAGCTGACCTTAGCCACTTTGTTGGCGGTAGGTCTCTGATTAGGACCAATGCGTGATGGAAGCGTCTTGGCTGTATTTGCCGATACGCTACCGACGAAATTTGGATATTGTTGCTGTGCCAGTTGTTGATTTTGATCCGTGATCATTCTGATAGTTTCTGGTAGTTCTTCTAGCCCTGTTGATGAGTCAGGTATATCTGGCTCACTGACTGTATTATCTGAGCTACCTAATACAGCATAGGCAGCATTTGGGCGGGCCACTGCATTGCTGCCGCGGCTGTTCCGATTCTGTGCTGTCGGCGTGTTAGGTTGCTGCTGGTTTCGTGACGAGTTCTGGCCACGCCATGAATTTCTGTTGTAGGAGCCTCTGGCGTCGGTTTGATCCCGACTGCGCTTCCTACATTGAGCAATGAAGTGTCCAGGGCGTTTGCAGTAATTGCAGACAGCGTCGGCGTTAGTTGCCCAGGGTCGTTCCGGTGGACGCTGATTATTTCTGCCAGTTGGCAGTGAGGGTCGGTTAGCTGAACCGTGAGCTAGTGCTCCCAGTAAGTATCCGTTCTGTCTTTGTTGGTCTAGGGAAAATTGTTGGAACTGTTCTTGTAATGCTTTCAAGGATTTCTTTAGTTCCGTTAGTTCTGTATCGGAGCTGGTATACAGTGTTTGGGCTTTAGTCGTTAAGTGTTAAGTTAAGGGTTAGCACTCTGGACTCTGAATCCAGCGATCCGAGTTCAAATCTCGGTGGAACCTCCAAAAATGTCGCAGTGCAATAACCAGTTCGGTCTGTAGTTTCTACGTATGTGACTGATAACTAAGCTTTGTATAGCTTAGAACCGTAACTGCAAAGTAATCAGCAATTAGGCAGGAAATTCTTCTGCCTGAATGTAAGAAATGATCCTCTACCGTGAGGCAGAAAATTGTCGTAGAAAAGTAGAAAAGTACAGTAGAAAAGTTTTCTACGTGCGGTAGGTAGTTATTTAATCGTCCTGCGTTGCGCAGGGAATAATAACATGGGCAATGCGTTCAAGCTTCCACGAACACGTAAAGTTCGCAGGAAAACTTCTACCTTAAGGTACGCAACTACTTACGTACGTCCTCTTACTGTATATAGACGTAGGGAAATTCACTAGACTGAGTAAGCCTCTTCTACGAACAGTCTCGTAGGAATGTCCTCTACCTTTGTGGGTAGGCTTCCTACTATAAGTAGGGAAAACAGTCAGTTTAGACTGTGCGTCTCTTCTACGAACAGTTTGTTCGTAGGAATGTCCTCTACCTTTGTGGGTAGGCTTCCTACTATAAGTAGGGAAAACAGTCAGTTTAGACTGTGCGTCTCTTCTACGAACAGTTTGTTCGTAGGAAGTCCTCGTCTAAATATTTAAACGGAGCCTAGACTGACTGGAGGCCAGAAAGACACAACCACACTTTATTAAAGCAGAGTCAAGACTGGCCCCACTGACCGAACAAGAGCTGGGTTTATATAGACGACGAATCAATGAATAATTACTGCCTAGAGACATGACTGGAATAAACAGAATTCTAAATTACATACACTAGAAAGAAATGTCATTAACAACCACATAGCCTATTTCAAGCAGACAATTTCAGACCAGCTAATGAGCACTGAATTAGACACACATTAATCAACTAGCAGACAAACAAACAAGGACACAAGCAAGAACTGGAACAACAACATAATATGGTATAACTTAAGAGATCTAGGGTAATGAGATAACAGAATTGTCACATTTCTTCCCCCTTTAGCAAGAAAAAGTCCTCTTTTTCGTCGCAATCGCCGGTTTGCTTGTTGAGCTACAGGCTAACTTCCGGACTTAATGCATTATAAATTTTAGGTGATTGTTGCAATGCCATATAGTAATACTTGTGCCGGCAACTGAACAGCCTGTGAGTCCGTTTGCCACAGACCGCCCTTTTGAATGAGAGGGCCAGCATCACAGTGGTGAAATCGGCGGATCGCATCGCATGCCACACCTGTTACGCGCAAGTCTTGTTTCTCCTCTTCCTTATGAATGTTTCTAGAGTATGACGGAATGCGTGAATTA
>JASAND010000783.1:0-43841 GCA_030248195.1 Trissonchulus latispiculum | reverse complement strand
ATTTAGAGACTCTGGACAGTTTTCGCGAATATGGGTTGTTCAGCGAAGCTGGTCCATATTAGTGCGCTTTTAACCTAGTCCTCCAGGCATTTACAACCTGCCCCTCCCATATTAACGTTTTAAAACCTAGTCCTCTGTCCAGTTACAACCGAATGGCACCCATATTGCATTTTTCATGCTCCACCGGAGCATTTTTATTCTTGTATATATATATATATATATACGTATATATCTACAACTAGAAACAACCAAGGCTATAATTGTAACGCTAACGGTCCAATAGAAATAGAAGATCGTCGGAGAGAGTCCTGAAATTATTGTTGAAATATAGAGTTTTCTTATCAATGTTTAAAATGCACAGTAAATATTAAGAGTTTATCGAAAGAAATGTTTGCTTCCACTAAAACTCGTTTATCATATTTGTATATTATTTACGCACCGTAACTAAAACTGAACACTGGTATATATACATATGTAATACGTATGTATATAACTAACTCAGTCCGCGAATATGGGTTGCTCGGCGAAGCTGTGCCCATATTAATTCGCCCACAACCTAGTCCTCTTCTTTTTTGAACCTAGCCCCCATATTAAGCATTTTTAAGACTAGTCCTCTCGTGATTTTACAGCCTCACCACCACCCATATTACTTTTTCATGCTCCGGAGGAGCATTTTTATTACTTGTTTATGACCTATTAGAAGCTCTAAGTGCGTATTTTTTGAACCAGAATTACAAAACAAGGCCCGCTTTATCGTTTAAGAGCATCAATGTTGCTCAGAACTGCATATAGGACTATTTGTAAAAATTGGGTGGTGTGTTTTCTTCCCAGCTGAGGGGTAAAAATGGGCGGGGAGAAAAAACACACCCAGTATATACTCAGCCTGCATAAAAGGCAGGAGACTGCCGTCTATACCAAACGCGAGAGGGGGTCCACATATACCCTATGCCAAGACTAGCTAAGTTTTCCTTATAGTTGTCTAGAAATAAGCTTAGCAAAATTTATAATTTCTTTGGATTCAGAGGTGTTTTAAGGGGCCAACTTTGGGACACTGTTAGAATAGACCGCTTTGGCCCACACCAACCTTACGGGTATGGTTTTATTGTAAAAAGACAGTGCTTTCATTTGCACTATACTAGGTCTCTATATATTCTACCTTGAGTTCTCTGGGTGGGTGTGTTTTTTCTCCCCATCTTTTCGGGTGTGTCTTTTTTCCCCGCCTTGACTATTCCTATTTTAATTTTTATTAAAAATTCATTAACTGACGTGCACTAGGTATTATTTCTATGCTAACAAGGTTCTGTTTCTGCCATTTTAAGGTAAAAACGTAGTTTTTCTGGTGTGTTAAACAGGGACGATGTCGATTTTTGTTGTTAAACAGCGATTTCTGCATATATAACGCATGAATACATGATAACGGTAATTTTAGCAATCCGTGCAATAACGCGCAACCTAAAAATTAACAAAATTTGGATGGTCTAAATTTTTTGGGTGATGGCCTAAAAAAATTTGAGTCTTTGAGGCCATTTGGCCTAAAGTTCGGCGACCAAAAAACCTGACACGACCTCATCAAGAGCTTTCGAATGATACCCATATTGATTGAGGAGTATTGGAGAAAATTTTTAAAATCCGGAATTCATTCCGGTAGTAGTGTGCATTTTCAAGACTTCGTTCTATTACAAAAGTTGTTCAGCCCGATGAGAGCTTTATGAATGATACCCATCTTGTGGGTATATATTGGAAGAACTTGTTAAAATTCGGAA
This sequence comes from Trissonchulus latispiculum, assembly GCA_030248195.1. Taxonomy (NCBI): domain Eukaryota; kingdom Metazoa; phylum Nematoda; class Enoplea; order Enoplida; family Ironidae; genus Trissonchulus; species Trissonchulus latispiculum. The sequence continues at coordinate 42,078 of JASAND010000783.1, read as the reverse complement.
ATTTTGAAGTCCCGCAATTCCTGAAAATGGGTACATTTTGCGATAAAAATTGGGCGAAAAACTAAAAATTTTAGATTTTACGTGAATGAAACCCGAAATTCCGGATTTTCGAAATCTCGGGTTCCTGAGGATTCTAAAAATATATACATTATGTTGGCTACCTTCAAAAGATAACTCAAGACAGCCGCTCACATTTCGGTTCCAAGATTTTTTGGTCATATATATATATATATATATATATATATATATATATACTGGTTTTATTACCTACGAGTAAATTATCCTTCAAAGGTAAATTTTAATGTCTTCTACTTAGGTTAAAATTGCATTGCGTAAATGATTTCAAGACAGTCTTTGGAAGCATTGTTAGATGAGTTCTATTATCCTCCAACACCAAATGATCGCAAGCGTGCAATCGGTAAGCTAATGTTGGAAATATATATTATCCGGTAGATGCACCTGGAAGTAGAAAGCTTTGGTGAAGAGCAATATAGAACGTGATTCAGGCTATTTCGATCCTGCCGATCCTGAGGGCTGAGATTAACAAAGCTTAAAACCGGATTAAGTCACTAACCTAGGTTAATTTTGTGTATTAGAGATTAGAGAAAATTAACCCGAGTTTTGTCGTTGATAACGTCGATCCGTAGATACGCTCCTGCAGTTATGATCTTAGTGTTCACTGGTATAAAGATAAAAATGTGGCGTGGGAACGTGTACACACATTTATTGTAGCTAGGTTATGTAGTTTTCCTTTCTAGAAAGAGAATTGTGGGCTTTCCGCGATGAAAAAGATGCTTGGAAACGAGCTTTGGTTATGATGGATGAGACTAGAAATGAATATTTACAGATGTTTTTGTTGCAGATTATGCAGGTATGTACGTACTTATATTTATATTTGTAGTACGTATATATATATCCATATCGTATCTAGTGATGCGCGCCGGATATTTTTTGTATCCAGATATTCATTTATATCATATTCATATCCGTGGTCTTTCCGCAGATTTTCTTATTTATTATGTACAAGCTCACAGTATGAGGGGCGCTCAGGATTAACTTTCTATTAGTTTCGAAATGAACTGTTTCAAACTTCAAAGGATGAGTGTGCTGTCATCTGAGCTTGGAAAACTTAGGTGTACGTACGTTATATGTCTTGGAGTTTTAGTGATCTTCCGACTAACCTAGCTTGTTTTTCACCAATATATTTTGTAACGAAGATTCCAATATTTCGCTTTAAGGGGCTGGTATTGCTATGTGTAAATTCTACTTTTCTTCACGAAAATGAATGCAGCTTTCCAAATATCTTATTATGCCCATTTTGTTTTGTTTAATATTCCGAGATCAATCGCAGATTATTTTTTTGATCAGAGGACTTCTGTGTTCTGAGCAGATGAATTCAGCCACTAAATAAATATTAACTGGAAAATCCATGTTGTTTGAACATCGCTTCCTCATAAATCTGACGTACCGAATCGTCCTTTTGGCATTATTAAATTCTGCACCTATGGGTTGAATTGTTTCACTTGTTGGTTTTCTGTTAGCGAGAAAAGCCAGTGTGATAGTACGAAATTTGATGTCTGTTACCGACTGCCACGTGTGGATGTAAATGGGTAATGCACGTTTATTTCTTGCCAGGCGATTGGTTACAATATTGTTGTTTTTTTGTACTTCCTCTATTGCATTTGTTTTGCAGAAAGTTGTGGACTTTGAATGGTTGCAGTTGGACGAGATGGCCAGAAAATCAGTTCGAGATTTTCTTGAACAGCAGGTTATGAAACACTATTCTCAGTCCTCCACCTATCTGTCTCGAAAACTTCTGGCGATATTTGCCGATGTCAACTTGCTGGACCTGGCCCTTGACTTGCCAACGGACGTGTTTTCTTATATTGTCATGGTAGGTAGGTAGTCGTTACGTGTTGTCTTGATTACAGATCGTTGTTGTATGCAGAAGCAGAACTATTTTTGGAAAATCTTGGCTTTCCAATTTTTGTGTTCAGTTTTGGAATATAGTAATTGAACCGCGAAAACGACGGAAAAGCATCATTTTTCTATTCATCCGTCTTTGACTCTATCATTTTGAGAGAAAGCAATTGGGCTGGATATTTGGTTCTGAGAACAGTTGATGGGTCATTTTAGCGCAAACTATGTATCTTGTGTATAGAACTTTTTGAAGTAGCTTGTGTTTTAAGCGTAAATTTACTGCCGTCGAGGTGAGGACCGGTGAGGTAGCCTGGACTCTTGCCAATACCCCTGTGTTAACCTGTGTTTCAATATTTTTTATTTTATTTATTTTAATGCACCCGCTGTTGTTAATTGCCTTATTAAACATACGTAGCCTTCATTTCGTGAGTTTAGTGGCTGAAACGGGAGTCAAGCTGCTTATTTGGATTGGACCTGTTGCATATTTTGCTGGACGAATTTCAGCGGTTGAAGGAATCTCGACAGGGGTCTTTGTTTAGACAGCATAATAGAATGGATAAGATGTCTGGTTATTTGCAAGACACATTGCCTTGTCTTTTGGGTATATTTATTTTCTTAAAGTGAGATTTGATAGTTTCATGGATTTATGTGGTTAAAAACCTATTTGTACATGTCGAAGCCAAATAGACAAATCTGCCAGATAGCTGTTTGTCAAAAAATTATTGCCAGATAGTTATCTGGCATGCCAGGTAGGAATATAAGATTGAAACATCTAGCGTAAATTTCAAGGCATTTGTCTATCTGGCAATTTTACTTTCTGCTAGATAGATAAATGCCTTGAGTTTTACGCCAGATAACTATTAGGCAAGCCAGATAGTCAAATAAGGATGTTTCAATCTTATTTTGCAATCTGTCATGCCAGATAACTATCTGGCAAGAATTTTATGCTAGATAGCTGTCTGGCAGATTTGTCTATTTGGCTTCGACATTTACCTTGTAGGCTGGCTCGAACGGGTAGCTAGTCTTAGTTAGAGTTCCGTTTCGAAAGTCAAAATGTGGTCTGTGCCCAACAATTTCTGGTTTAGTCATTTAGCTTAACCAACCCTTTCGCTGCCGTATCCTTCATATGACGGGAAGTCATCTCTTCTATAATGCCGACCCGTCATATGACGGGTTGCCACTAACGTTAAAGATAGCACTATCAAAGAAATCGGCACAATAGAAAGAACGTATTAATATTTTCAAGTGGCATATGAAAAGCAAAATTCTACAATTCCAGTGATTGCCCGCCATATGACGGCTATCAGAATATCAGAATAAGGATTTAAAAAATTTTCGTTTTTGAAATTTTGAATAAACCAAAAATGGTAGTGGCAGCGAAAAATTAAAACTGTCTCCAACCTTTCAGAAAATATGTTTGAAGTATTTCTAACATTCAAAACAATTAACATACAACGAATGGAAATACGATAATTGCAGCATGCCGAGTAGGGTTTAAAAGTTTCTAAATTTTAAGTAAGTTTAGAATACGCTCCAGCTCCGAGGTCTAGGACACTGACTGACTCTAGCAGAATTATTAAATGCTGTCGTTTGCGTCTATTAATTTTTAATTTAATAGAAATTTGCTGGATTCTAATTTTATTTGTAGATGTCTTGGACGCTGCTGTATCACTTCTCAGTGCTGAACAGTGTTCTCTGTATGAAACTGATGTGGGAAGTCTGGCGAAACGAATAAGGCAATATTGGACATGTCAGACTTCACTGGCGCCGGAGTGTCTCAGTCACCAAACTTTTCTTTTGATTCTGAGCCGCCTATTTGACTGTCTTATCAGTCTATGCAATTTCCTATCGCTTGAAACGTTTTTCCTGTCGGACTTTCGTCTGGTGCAGCACGTGATCTCACTGGGTCTTATGGGACTCTGTCCAACAGAGAAATTGAGCGAGTCAGCCTCCGTTCCTCAGAGTGCTTTGGCGCTTGTAAATGAATGGCTTGGACGTCAGAGCGCGTCACTGCCACCACGAATAAAGCTAACACAGGCTTTAGTGCTGCTACTGTCTGCCTGGTTTCAAGCTCTGAATGCCGAAGACAGAGATTTGACTGAATCTTTGGAAAACTTGGACGAGGGGTAGATATCTGTTTGTGCTTTTGTTTTCGTTGGTGTGATGTGCTTAACACATGCCTACCTGTTCAGAAGCTAATCCGCTACTAGTTGACCCCAGCTTTGAATTTTCGACTAATTGGTCCTTATGTGTGTATGTACGTCACCCGCTATTGGTGTCCAAAATCTAAAATTGGCTGTCAAAATTTCAAATGTTCTGGCTTATCCCTTGGCAATTTTTTTATGGGGGGGCGTCTTCATGGGGCCCCCCGTGGATGGGGGGGCTCACCCAAAATGGGGGGGACATTTTAGAAATTTTTTTCGAATTTTTGGGGTTTTTTTGTGCACAAACTGCTAAAAATCACTAAAAAATGGCTATTTTTTGTGTTTTTAAGCTAAAATAGCGAAAATTTAGTCACAAATCCGGTGAAGCCGGAAACATTTTTGAAAATTTCGGGTAAAACGGTAAAATTTGGCAATTTTTGGGGTTATGGTGAGGGAGGTCGGTATTTAAGGGGGGGCTCCTCGAATCGGGGGGGGGGGGAGGTCGCCGAATGGAGGGCGGCCCCCACCCCCACCCCCACTAGGGATAAGCCATGTTTCCTACTAATTACAATTTTAATGTTTTCGGCATGCTTTAGCAGGACCTGTCTTTATTTTGTTTGATAGTCCCCTTTCCCTCCCTGACTGGCATTGTTGGGCCGATGTGTTACAACTAAAACGCAAGAAAATGTCTAACGCATCATTGTACATATGTACCATTGCATAATATTCAACAGCTTTCCGTCGATGTGAACCCACGTAGATCAATGTACGAAACCTTTAGATGAAGCTTCTTTGGTGTCACTTTTTGTTGTTCTCAATGGTGAATCAAAATATTAACACTAGCTAGTCACTTTTATAACAGGCAGTTAAAAATTGATCAGCCACTATTTTTGTTGCCTAAATCAATGTTATGCTGAAGAAGGGCGGTTGATAGGTATGATGATAAGTTTCTACCTCTAATCAAATCAATGCAGCTGTACAATTCTGGGCTTATTCTAGGGATTTTTTCTTGGGGGGGGCCCAAAGGTCCGAGGGGCGAGGAATTTTTTGGGGGGGGGGGCGAAATTTTTTCGAAAAATATGCTAAAAATAGCGCTATTTTTCTGGCATATACTATAAAAGTTGATTTTCATAGCAAAAATAAGCAGATTTAGTGTTGAAAAGGGCAAAAATTGAGTAAAAATCTCCGGCGAAGCCGGAAAATTTTTGAAAATTTGGCTTCTGAGCGATTTTTTCAGGGCAAAATTTGGTACCAAAAGGGGCGCCTACTTTTTTTGGGGGGGGAACGATTTTGGGGGGGGGAAGGGTGTTTATGGGGGGGCCCCCACCCCCCCCCCCCCACTAGAATAAGCCCAGCAATTGGCTGTACGTTCTCTAACAATAACGGCGACTAAATTTCAAACAATTGAAAGCTCGCTTACGCCTTTTACCCATGATTGGTAAGCACGACATGAAAGTTTATGCGTAAAACATACGGGGTGAAAGGGCATAAGGTGTTTTAAGCCCTTTTGCCAGAACCATTTTGAAGGATTTTGCAATTGCGTCGCAGTGACAGAAGCCTATACAGGCCTTATCTTAAGTAACTTCAAATAGGTCTTTACGCCAAATGAAAATTTAGTGTATCCAGAACCGGATTCTGCAAAAAAGACGAAAAATGGCCGTTTTGTCTACTTACGCTCTTTTGCCAGAACAGTCGCGAATTATGATGATAGTGATTTCAAGTGTCTTTAATCTTTATGATATTTATGCTTCTTTTCTTTATATGTCTATCTCACAATCGTTACTTCTGTTTGGTTTAGTGTGCTGGATCGAATAGTAGAAGCCGTTCATAGTTTCATTCAGAATCAGCTGCACTTGCATACCCAAGAAGAGGAAAAGTTGCAGTTGCTCTTTTCCATGCTGAATGCCTTTGTTGTTTTCACCTTTCATCAGGTTTATATTTTTCTTACGTACTACTGAGACTAGAGCTGGTATAGAAACTCCTTTGGACATTTCAAAATACAATAGTGTTAGGAAGTAGCAAAATTCCTTTCACTTCTATCAGTATTACAAGATTTAAAAATGATTGTGTGCCGTTCCTTGTGGATGTAGTTAAGTAGAACAGTGATCGGAGCACTCTAAAGGCAGTTAATTTTAGATGAATGATTACTACTATGTATGTACTTTTGTGATTACTGCGCGGTGTTGTTTTTTCAGCCAAGTTTAGATAGATTTGGTCGTTGCTTGGAGTGTCTGCAGCTGTTTCTGGAACATACTGATGCTCAACGTCTCCTGACATCTTCAGGAACACCCCATAGTTTAGCAAGGTGACTAATGTTTTAACGTGTAAAACTGTTAGTTGTAATAAAATAATTGTCTTTAAAATTAAACGCTGTTGTAATAACGTTGAATCATTCCGACAAGGATGGCTATAAAGGGTTGACTTCTCTGTCGTTATTTTGCTAAAAATATTTCCACTCTAGGTACTTTTTGGATATTCTTTTTGTTCTTTCCTGTGTGAATATTACTGCCAAAGTTTTGTCGAAATATTAATCATGAATGTCGATTTTATATTATGCTTGTTTCTAGTTCATTCCTAGAATCTCTATTGGCTGTCTTATTGCGTGGTCTGCTATGTTCAGAGCGTAGCAGTTGGCATAGGACGCTTGATCTCGATCTGGAAGCTGGCATTCAGGTAATCTGTTCTCAAGCAGAGGATATTGTAATCGAAAGTTATCTATTTGTGGTCTGCTACTTCGGAAGGCGAGTCATTTGGGGGGATTTTTAAACTTTTCTAAAAACATGCTAAAAATTGTGTTATTTCTATAGTAATCGCCAAAAAAGTTCGTTTTTAGTGCGTTTTTAGTGCAAAAAATAAATGGATTTAGTGTTAAAATAGGCAAAAATCGAGTAAAATTTTTGGAAAGTTGGCCTTAGCGATTTTTTCAGTTCAAAATTGGTACCAAACGAAGCACCCACTTCTGGGGAGGGGGGGAATTTTTGGAGGGGGACGAATTTTGGGGAGAAGGTCGTTTATAGGGAGGGTTAAAAGAATAAGCCACTTAGATCAGTTTTGACTGAGCCAAAAGTTTGAAGAATAACAACACAAAGCATTGCCGCTATAAAAATCTGGCGCATGCTCGTTGGTTGATTAAACTAAATACTTGTTAAAAGTTTTGTTAAATGTTTTCAATCCTTCGAAATTAGGTACTGTTTTCTGTCCAGATTACAGCCGATTAAAATTCTCTTCACCTTCTTCCACACGGAGAGAAAAATCAAATGTAGTTATAGAATTTGAACATTCTGTATTCAGGATGACACTGAATGTGGACGTTTCTACAAGCAGTGCTCAGATATTCTCAGCAGTATTGTTGAACGAATTCCTGAAAAGGCTTTGTCTAGTATGGTAAGTTGCTATCGAAATAACAAAGTCAGCAGTGCAATGGATACTCTGCATCTTTTAGCGTTAGAGTTAAAAGCATAGAGTTACCTCGTTTAACCCAGTATGCAAGTAAAAGTTGTTTCGGATTAGTGCGGTTCTAAGCTACTTGTTAGCTACCAGCAGGTAGGTAGGTAGGTAAGTATAGTTACTTCCCGCCCGCTAGCCGGTGAGCTTTCGCGAGGCCCCACAAAGGAGACATTTACAGTAAACTGTAAATGTAGGAAGCTTAACTCGGAGAGCCACCCCCTTAGCTACCAGCAGAACAAGGACTAAAACATTTACTGCAAAGTTGCAATTATAATGAATTAGGTACTCACCTCTTTTTGCAAGAGTTATGTACACTCGGATTTTGTAGGGCTAACACTTTATGGCCGCTGGGTTACTTTTAGTGCTGTCTTTTGAATCCTCGTTTGGACAACTTTCTTTCCCTGGAATCTCCCAGTTCAGCTTTTGGTAATCAATCGCCTGACCAAATTCGCCTCCTGCTGCTGGATATACAGGCTTTGATTTTTGCTCAGGGACGTTTGTCATATTTATTTCTTGGCCAGGCATTCTCCGTGTCAAGTCCTGCGCTTCCGTTTGTTAACCGGTTGGTCCGAATATTTTGTTTTGTGTGCCGCCATTCTTTAAATTTTATTTTATCCTGGCTAATTTTTTGCTACGAAGTTTTTATTGTAGTAATACAATGCTGGCGTAGATGAGAGATTTGGTCATTTCTTAAAGAAAGGAAAGAAGAAATGATATGTAGATGTGCCCCAAATTTTAATTTTAAAGCTGTTGGGATTTTGTCGTAATGTAGAGAACTAATGATTGTATAACCAACTATGTAGAGAAAAGTCTTGGAGATACTTAGTTTATCCCTACCACTGATTTGTGTTGTAGGTTGTGCCAGTGCATCGTTTTCTCATGTAAGATTGGACTTCAAAAGTGCCAAACCTCGGACCCGCTACTGAAATCCACGTTTGCAAATACGTACGTTCGTATATTAAGTTTTCCATCGCTAACGGTGATAGTGTCGCAGAATTTTGGGCTTTTCTCGTAAGTGGGACTCACTCACATTGTAATTGTACATGTAAATCCTACTCGGAAACTGGTCTTCATGAGCTCAAATGTGTCAGAGGCTGTAGTTTGTAAGGGGGTAGGAGAGGGGTGGGGCTGCAACATGCATCTTTGATCTTTGAAGATTATTTATTATCCCTGATGACGCCGCTACTGTAATATAGGTGAACGGCGTCTTCTAACCAAAGTATAGCAGATTTCTCTCCTGAAGTAGTGTCCTACCGTTCTTTATTCCACTTTTCAGGATGGCCCAGTTCTTCCTTTGTCTAAAGGCATACTGTCACTGGATTGCTCAGTTCTATGCAGAGGCTCAGCGTGATGGAGAGCACAATGTCTCAGTTTCTGCCATCATTAGCACCGGCCTTGATTCGTGCATTCCAGTAATTTGTCCAGAAGTGCGTACTTCTGCATGTTTACTAAATTACAAGCACTGTGTGTTGTAATTTTTAAGATGTCTTAGCAATTAGCCCAGGTTTCTTTTAAACTGTTTAACCCTGGTTTGCACTGTTTGTCATTATCGCTGAGTAAATTGTGATCAGGTCTTATTTGATTCCACCTCACTTTAGTGCCTTTTTTATTTTTTAGAGTGCTGAAGTAGTTTGCTCAGCTGCTGTGTCTTGTCTCCATTCACTTTTGCTCACTGTACGACCCCATGAATATGTGCTGCATGTGGCCAGTTTTCAGAATCTGTTTCAAAGAGCAGAGTGTCTGTATTATCTGCAACAATTACCGCCAAAGGTATGTACGTATTTTCGTAGGCGTACACAGTTTAAACTTATACGAAGAGTCTCCTATATTGATGGAAAAAGAACAAGCATAAAACATCACACTCCCTACAACAAGGAAGCTCTTTTATACGCTTTGACAGACCCTATCCCTCCTCGTCACTAGAGTTTGTGGCTAATAATAAGTGGAGAAGGAAGCGAGTGCGGGGACAATTTAGAGCACTCTTTGAAGCGGTATTTTTTACGTTTTAGCTGAGTTTTTTTACTCCTTTCGGCAAAAAGGGTTGTTGCTCTAAGACAAAGCTAAAAATAAACCGAAGAGATGGAGAACTCGTGGGTTTAGTGGAAATAGTCTTAATAGTGTGTCTATGGAAGCTGTTGCGTCCAATGCGCGGAAGCTTTTGTGACGCGGCTAAATTAGCACCGCCGTATTACTTCAAACAATGGCCCACCCAATCAAACGCCCATGGGCTTTTTCGGTTGGTGGGTTCTTTTTTGGAGTTCCCAATGCTCACTTTTATGTCTTTGAAAACTAAAATTTTGTGAACAATGTTGTTTACTGATTAAGCTATTTCAAGGCTTAGAATCAATCGTATGTTCTTAGGATAGACTTGTTAGTTCGTCCTCAGAAATTTATTAAAAATTGGCAAAACAGTAATTGTAAGACGGTTTCCAAAATGTCAAATCCGAAATTACCGATTCCGAAAAAGCGCCCATCGGACTGTTTGGCATAAATGCAGTCGCCAAACATTGTCTTCCTGTCTTCTTGAGAGGCGCCCGTAGAAACGCCCGTGATTTTGCTCTGTCCTCTGAAGTCCGAACAACGTAATGCTTAAAATAAAAAAATAAACTGTAAGTAAAAGGTAACTGCTGTAGTAAGTAACTTGCTAGAATGTCGAACTTATTGATATGCTCTTTGGTCGGCCACGGCAATTATGTTTTCGTCTTTTATTTCAGATTCACAGTGTCCTGCATGGTAGCTTATGTCTGTATTTAGTGATTCCTTGGTTTAATGCCGTTGACATGGAACAAGAATGGTCAGAGCGAACTCGGATGTTTCGCAAACTGCTAACTCCAATGCTCAAGGATTATGAATCGTTGTATTCAGAGTCTTGGTCATCTCATAACGCTGATATTAATCAAGGTAATTCATGTGTTGTTATTAATTATTGATTTGCTGTATTTGTAAGTCATTACTAAATTATGAATAAACTTCAACTTCAGCGACTTTGTTAAACTATGTTTTGAATCCGTTAGGCTTGAACTATGTGTTTAAGATTTTCTAGATTTTCTAAGATGTGCGTTTCCTTGAGTCACACTTATTTAATGTGCACAAATTTCGGTGTGTAATATAACAATATTTTACCATTTTTTCAGCCAAACTAAAGGTTGAACTTGGTAAAGCTTTCTTGTGTGATCTACTGGATGGAATTCGTTCAGAGGGAACCAAAACCAAACAGATTTGCCATAAATATCTAAAGGATTCTGCTGTTGGTACTCTTAGGTTGCTAGAAAGATATTCCAATGATCTGAGTGAGTTGTTTTGCATAGTCAACAAGGTTTTGTCTGGATCCAAATTTAGCTATGTTCTAGATCAATCATCTATTTAGATAGTTGCCAACTTTATTTTACTCTAATGCATCTGATATATAAATGTTATCGATTAAAATAAATAAACAAATTAGTATCGACCGACTGAGACTCACCGTTAAGATAATACTTACTAATGTGGTAATTCCTTTTGGGCACATTGTTCGCTTGCAGTCTAAATCAAGTCCAAAATTTGATGATAGTTTCCAAAATATGTTATGTTAGCGTACGAGCACACTCCGCACTATCCCGCTTCAAATATTCGACATTTCCGTTCGAGGCAGTTTTTGCCAGTTTCTGACAGTTGGGCAACAGCTGCGTAGTTATGATTATATTAATTCGAAAGATCTCACTGAACTCTGCATTTTTGCACTTATCTTTCTATCTGTTGCCAATGAGATATAGCCATTTTCTTTTTTCGAAAACTGGCCCTTTTCACAGAAATCAAATAATTCATCATTTCTTGAGCTATGCAAGCCGTAAACTTAAACTTAGGGCGTGGATCTGATGGTTCACAGGGGCAAATTAACCAAGGCATGATCGTCGCAATGATACAATTTTCTGTGCATTCGTTATTTCTGACAGTTGGTTTTGCTTCTGTCTTCAAGTCTTGTTTTCAGACGTTTATTTTCTGTGTTCGTTTAGAAACAACCGACCTATTGTTAGAAATTCTTTTGTCTTTCCTTTCCGCATTGTCAGTTCAGTTGGGCCCTGACTTTGTCAGCACAACGATCCAAACGTTAATGGTTTTGAGCAAGTTAGTGTGGCCTATGATATCTTGTTGGAGTTGGAGTGGTGCTAATCTTTTGTGTTAGGATTACCAAGCTACACAAGTTACAGCTGAAAAATATGCCATCTTATGTGTCTGTATATACTTTTATAAATAGAGGAGATACATTAGTATTTTATGCTTTGTTCCAGTGAAAAGTTGAGTAACGCAGTGAATCAGGACACAGTTACTGGTTCCAAGGTGCTGGTTCAGTAAGTGATTTGTTTAGATTCATTTTGGTTGATTGATTAATTGTCGGCATCAGCGCACCCCGGGGGAAAGGTTGGGGGTTCCAATCCCCCCATTTTTATCCGACCCTCCCGGAGATTTTTGGGGAGAAGGCAAAAATTGCAGTGCAATTTTCAGTGCATAAAACTATAAAATACAAAAATTTTTCGCGCCTCCTGGGCCTTTACATCACAATTTTTAAAATTTTCGTCGTCTGCGGCGCTTTTGTATTTTTATTTTAAGAAATTTCGTGGCTGTGGCGTATTTAAAGTATTTTAATTTTTCACGTCTGCGGCACCATTTTATCTTGATTTTAAAAATGTTCTTTTTTAGGTCAAGTTTTTTAAAATTTGTTCGCCTACAGAGCTTTTTATTCAAATCTTTTCAAGGTTTCCATTATAAATTTTTCTATAATGTCAAAAAAGCTCTCAATTTTGGGTTACGGACTAGTCGCAAATTTCGTCACTTTTGTTGCAGCGACACCCCCCAAGTGTAAGCGCTTTTGGCGGAAACAAAATTTTTTCGGCTCGACCCCCCCCCCTTTTCAAAATCATGGGTGCGCCCATGATTGACGGTGTAATTATTGCAGATTACTGTGTGCTTGATTCACAGATTTTGGTTTAAGCAATTGATGCTTGATTAGAGTCGCTTGTCAGTTTCTTTGGCATTGATGACAATTGGCATGGCAGGCCTTGACGGTTATAGTTTGTAAATTTTTAATTTCACAAAGAATGGTAAGAGTGTGACAGGCGTCACACTGTATGCAAGGAAGGCAAAACCTATGCTATGCGCACTAACGGCTTACCACCCCCCCTCACATCGTCCCTATATGGGTAAATAGTTCTGAACGGGGGTCGCTCACTCGCTTAGTGTATTTTCTACATGTAAGTGTTAAACATACACGCTTAGACCCCTCCCTAAGTAGGGGCCCCTGTTAATTTCAACTTGTATAGAAGTGAGCGACTCCCGTTTGGACCCCGTACCCATATTGGGGCGGTGTGAGAGGGGGTCAATTTGGGGGGGGGGGAGAGTAAGTCGTTAGCGCGCATAGCATATTTTTTGCCTTCATTGCATAGAGTGTGACGCTTGTCACACTTTTATCACTGTGTATCTTGACTTCACTTATTCAAATTCATTATTCATTTGAGCAAATTTACCAACATGGATTTGTTTGGTAGCTTTATCTAAACGGTGTCTTTTAGTTTGCTCAATATACTCCTGCTGATTTGCCGAGAGACTTCTCGAAAATTTCAGCAGTTTACTGGAAATATTATAAGCATGACTTTGGACAATTTCTATCCAGCGGTCAAACAGGTTTGTCTCTATTATTGTTCCTATTAGTTTAAGTATACGTTTTCTGTTTTGCTTCCGTTGCTTGCATACGTATATACAAATACTATATAGCAGAGGATGACTGTTTGCGTACAACTACTCCGAAGCAATGAACCTAGTAGGTATTGAAATTTTCTTTTTTAGATTAAATGCATAGATGTAGAGCAGGCATTCTATCACCTGTTGTACACGATTGTAGATGTCAAATGGAGATACTTCTTTGCAAACTCTTCCGTAGAAGAAGTGTCTAACATGAACCACTTCTTGGCTACTTTCAAGGTAATAAACTGTTACGCTGACCTTATTCCAACGATTACTTATCAGGTGCCCGCAGAAGTCTAAGCATAGCAGTTTGTTGTTTGTTGCAATTTATATTATTAGTTTAACTACAAAAACACCGTAGCTTTTGTATATCCCATCTGGTTTCGTTCTTTTCGATATTGTTTTCAGGTCTTCGGCGAAGGAATGCAGAGTGATGAACCAGCTATTGTGAAAAGTACTGTAACATTTCTGAATGATCTCAACAACAAATGGAGTCTTTATTCTAAGGTCTGATTAAGTTTTGGGTCTTGACTCGTTTACCCCCCCCCCCCCCCAGTACTCAAAATCCTTAAAACTTGACCAAATGAGCTAAAATTTGGTGTGGGTATGTTTTCGACCACGCTGAGTTCAAATATCGCAAAATTTTTCGATTTCGCGAAATTCGAAATTTTTCGATTTCTAAGGGGGGACCAAGGGAAACCGAAAAATTTTTGTCTTCGATTTTGCTGAAAAGATGTATATAGGGGTTTTCGGGGTCGTAGAACACGAATCTGAAGTCCGTTTTTCGATTCAGCTTTCCGTTCGCTCAGTATAAGCTTACATCTTAAGCTTAAAGCTTTAGCTTATACTGAGCGAACGGAAAGCTGAATCGAAAAACTTACTTCAGATTCTTGTTCTACGACCCCGGAAACCCCTATATACATCTTTTCAGCAAAATCGAAGACAAAAAATTTTCGATTTCCCTTGGTCCCCCCTTAGAAATCGAAAAAAATCGAATTTCGCGAAATCGAAAAATTTTGCGATATTTGAACTCAGCGTGGTCGAAAACATACCCACACCAAATTTTAGCTCATTTGGTCAAGTTTTAAGGATTTTGAGTACTGGGGGGTAAACGAGACAAGACCCTAAGTTTTAATAGTGAGTGTTAACAATGCGGTTTTTCAAAATAAGGAAATGCGTAAGAGTAGGTGAAGGTTTGCTAGATTGAGATCTCCGGAATGTGGGCTTGTTTTCTCAAACAGCTTTCCTGATGCTGATCATTCCGAAGAGATAACTAAGGTTGCACCAAAGCATGAGAAAGTTTACTTATAAAGGCAACTAAAGTTCCCAAAGCTTATTGTGCGCACTTGAGCACGATATGCTTGTTATGCTTGTGCTGAATCTGTCAAAACTTAAGAGTGGAATTTGAAAATAAATGGAAAATAAAATAGATTTAATTGAAATTAATCCTTTTATTTTCAGGACGCATTTCAGTCACTACTACTGAATAGCTTTCTGGAAGTGATATTTGGAACTGTACTGGCTAGCTGTCTCCCACTTCTTGTGGAGGATTTTTGTGAAATTGTAGCCCTAATGATTTCTTCAACCAGTTCCACTATTGCAGCTTTTATAGATCAATTTATGCCTCGCTTGTTGAACTCCTTGTCGGTCTGTTTAGTGCCTGGGGATGAACTGTGTAGCATCATGGAAAAGATTCGAGGAGAAACGGTATAGTTTAAGGAAGCTTAGTTTTGTAGTCAAATTTATTGAATGGACTATTATATGGCCGTGCCGGCCGAGTGGTTAAGGCGTTCGACTTTGGATCCGATAGTCCGAGGTTCGAATCCCCGCTGCCACAAGGCTTTCACAAATCCCCTTGAGCAAGGGACTAAGCACATATCGGTTCGCCGTGGGCTCTAGCCAACCCAGCTATCCATCCTTAGTTGGTCGGTAAATGGGTACCACTCATGTGGGAAGGTAACAGGAGACCGTGTAGGGCATCTGCCTTGAGGAGCTGGCCCCTCCTCCACGGTTGTAGTCATCATTCGAGGTGACACTCCTGGCTCAAGGGCTGTGTATCCGGGGATGAGCACCGGCATCCTAGACCCTGACAAGGGTAGGAGAATTCTCCGGGGGTTACCTTTACCTTTTTTTACTATTATATCTTCTAATTTTACAAGATTATGACTCGTAAGACTTATCTTGCTATTCTCCCTCTCAAGACGGGACTGCAGACAATCTTGATTGCTTGTTCTGCAATGAAGAGGAGAACAGTTCAGCCCTTACTGGCGGGGTGTCCAGCCACAGCTACACTCTGAAATTACTTTTTCGGTGACGGGTTATCTGCCGCTGAAATGCTACAATTTCCGAAGAAAGTTTTGGATCTCCTGAGCAGGGCCGGCCGCATCTGACAGGCCGGGTCTATGGCATCTGCCGAATCGCTGCATTAGAAGATGAAGAAGAAGAAGAGTTCTAAATCAAAATTCTAATTCCTACAGATCATAGTCCGGAACATTTTTCAGAATATGATATAAAGTTTGGGCGGATCCACTTCGCACGTAACAAGGTGAAAAGTCTTCAACTTTCAGATAAAATTACTCAACAATCGCAGCTTCAGACTCTTAAACTCGTTAAAATAAATCTTTTGACAATAAATTGTGACGCGAAAAAGTGACAACTGTTCTTATTTCCAATGTTTAACACATGAGATCTCAAATTTGAGGCGAAATTACTCAATAACCGCAAGGCTTACGACTTTAATTTTAAAAACTTGTTAAATTATATCGTTTGAACAAAATATTTAAAAATCAGCGAGATCGGAGAAAGTAGAAAAATGACCCAAAAATGGACCCCCTTCCCCTTAACTGACCGAGCTGTCGTAGCCCACATTAAAGACTACTATCTGCTTACCTTGACCGATATACAATGACGTCAGCTTTAGCTAACCCTGCAACCATAAGACTGGAACAACGATTGGTGCTGTATCTCAGGGACTGCGTATTCGGTGATGAGCGCGGGCGCCCTAGTCCTTCGCTTCACTAGGGTAGGAGGATTCTCCGGAATTACCGTTTCCTTACCTATCTTAGGGCCTTTTCGCGAATGGGTAGAGTGGAGTAGAGTAGAGTAGAGTAGAGTTAAAATTAACTCTACCCTTTTCGCGAATGGCTAGAGTTAATTTTAACTCTGCGCGTTTTTAACTCCTCTTAACTCGGCCAGCAGAGTTAAGAGGAGATAAAAAGCGCAGAGTTAAAATTAACTCTTCCATTCGCGAAAAGAGTTAGGCAGAGTTAATTTTAGCTGATTAACGTAACGGTCATAAAAGCTGCTGAATTCAGGTAAACTTTATTGTGGAATTATTTTAGCGCACTTATTATGTAACACTGCGTCAAATTTTGACTTGCTGTCCTTGTATAGAGCCTAAATTTACGGGGTGCACCATTTACGGATTATTGAATGACGACTCAAATTTCTTCGTGCTTATTAGCTTTACACTTTTTAGTTGCGACGTTTAGATGATTAATATGAAAACCAAACACCGCTTTCGCAGGCTTTATAGGATACAACCTGCAGTTCTGCATTTATATAAACAACCTTATACACTTTCCTGCTTATTATTGTTCTTCCGAATAAAGTAGATCATTCGTCCAAAACAGAGTTTGGCATTTCCATGAAACGGTATCAAGTTCAAAGAACTCTTTTACATAGTTTAACTCAACGTTGACTTGACATGGTAGTAACAGCTAATTTTATGAATGTAAGAAAATGACATTGGCATGGGGTCTGTCTAAAAAGCGGAAGCCGAAGTGGAAATGAAAGCGGAAGTGTGGTCTAGAAAGCGGAAATAAAAACGAAAACACGGTATAAAATGTGGAAACGGAATTTTGTCTAAAAAGCGGAATCCAAAATATGTCTAAAATGCGGAAACGGAAAAACGGTCTAAAACGGAAGCGGAAACATTTAGTGTGTTCCAGACATTTCACTCGCTAGACGGCGCTGTGGCACAGTTCGGGCATCCAATGAAAAATCTTAATTCGTTAGCATTCTGCCAACGTGTTAAGCGTGTAGTAAACTTGCAGTGCTTTGATTAAAAGAAATGGAAATTTTATGAATGAATAAAATGAATGCATAATAACTGAAAGTCTATGGATACATCAAAATAAAATATAAGAGAATGACACGAAAAAATACGAAAAAATATATCTGGAGAAACCTGTCCACAATTAAACAAATTTTTGGACATTTAATGGATAACAATGGATACGGATAAATTTATTAAGTTAAATTATTTTATTAGACATGTAAAACTAATCAAAAGAAATATCAGAAATCAAAATGCAATTGGAAAATTTTAATTTCTTCGCATTAAAAAACTTCATTGCAAGATACAAAATCAATCCATAAACTAGTTTAAATCGAATATATCCGTTATGGAAAGTTTATCCCAATTTCCCCTTTTAACGGCAACCATTTCTAAACTTACATTCTTTTTAGTTTTTACCTTAGTCCTACTACAGTTTGCTGGTGAAAATTACTTTTTGGTCAAACAGAACTATATACACAGAGCGATTATTCGATTCGAGTTCCAGTTTAAGATTTTACCAGGAAATGGTTGCCCATGAAATGGGTGCTGGGATAATGAATTAATAATCGAAACAGACCCTGAAAACTGTCGAAGAAGTAAGGCTGGTTTGGTTGTAACTGTAAAGCGGTCTGAAATGTGCATATATTTATTTGTGATCCTAAAAGTGCAGAGCGTTTCACTCTGCCAGTTTTCTCATTTTCAGTAACGATTTTACTTAAGGTGGTGATTCCTTTTGGGCACATATTGTTGGTTGACGGCTCAAACCAAGGTGAAATTTGATGAAACTTTCCAAAATAAGTTCATTAGGTGTTCTAACACCCTCCGCGCAATCCCGCTTCAAAATTTCGAGATTTCCGTTCAGGACGGTTTTTGCCGATTTTGTACACTTGAACAGCAGCTGCATTCTTATGACTATACTCAGTTGAAAGATCTCGTTGAGCTCTACATTTTTGCTTTTGGAAGCAACTTTCTAGCTCTTCTCTAGTTTGAGATATAGCCGATTTTCTTATTTTGGCGTTGAAAACTTGTCATTTTTGCAGAAATCAAATAATCCAAGAATTCTTGAGCTGCGCAAGCCGTAAAATTAAACTAAGGGTGTCGATTTGAAGGTCTCGTCGAGGCCGATCATTTGAGGCATGATAATCTTCCAACTGCTATCCCGTGAGCTGCTATCATAAAAAATGTAGTTTTTGCAAAAACATGACCAAATTTTTTCCAGCGATTGTGGAGCATTTACTATGCACGCTAGAGGGTTGCCACTTACAAGACGTGTTTTACACAAAAATACCCAGGGACCCTTTTTTAGTTGCCCCGATTGCTGCTTTGTAGCTAAAGTGGCCGCTTGCTAAAGTTGGGAAAAGTAGGCAAAATCTAGGTTGCGCAAACATTTTAGCTAATTTCTTCCTAACGAAGAGTGATTTCATGATAATTAAAAAAGGGTCCCCAGCTATTTGATAGTGGAATTGAATGATGTAGCCGATGCCTCACGAAAAAATTTACTTTAGTCTGCAAAAAATCTGGAAAATTAAAGTACTTCGAAAATATAGTGAAACAGATTCCAAGAACTGAAGTTAGTTTAATTGCATTCATTAGAAGAGAACATCATAAGCTCCATTTTGATATAAAAATGGCGTCCTAACTCCAAGTAATGAATGAGTAATAAGGGTTCAAAGTTGGTGTCTCCAAAAGGAATCACCACCTTAATAACTATTTGTTTATGCAATTACTATTGCATAATTCACTAAATATTTCAACATATAGGATTTAGCTTTTAGCATTTGGTTTTTGGTTCTACAAAAATCTAGACCGTAATCCTATTTATTTATTCACAAGTTTGACCAGTTTCAACTCGCTGTTACTCGTTTTGGACCCTGATTCCGTTTCCGCCTTTTAGATCCGCTTTTCCTTTCCGTTTCCGTTTTTTAGACAGTGTTTCCACTATTATTTCCATTTTTTAGACCCCGATTCCGTCCGTTTCCGCTTCCGCTTTTTAGGCAGACCCATTGGCATGTTAGGTTAAACTCTACATTGTTACTGCACCCACGGTAGAAGTCAGAGGTAGAAGAACAGCCAATCAAATGGCAGCCAACGAAACAGCCAGTAACTTTAAACATTGAATGCTGTCTGATTGGCTAAAGCAGCTAACCAAATTCAGAGCCGGTTTTTTTCCTGCTGCGCCTCAGCGCAGCAGGTCTTTTAAATTTGCTCGGCCAGGGGTCCAGCACGAGCTTTCCGTGTTAAAAATACATTTCACCATAATTGCACGTAAGCAACGGTTTAAGATAGGATTTCCATGATTTCTGTGTAGATGGCATTTTCAAATACTTGCTTCTCAGTTCGTGTAATTATGCATGTATTTATGTAATGGATGTACTGACTTTATATAACAGTTTCAAAACCGGAATTGCTCATTAGAATTCAAATTCTAATGATTAAAGATAGACTAGAGGCAGCAAAGGCTAATCGCTGCATTTGAAAATTTCAAGCAGAGAACCAGAAAGTGGAAAAAGATGTCTCATAAAAATATTGCGCATTCAACATACAAAAATGTTTTAAGCTAGTTTTAAACATTTAGCTAACTAAGAGCTATAATACCTAACTGGAACGATGTTTTGCACACATTTTTACAGTTTCTAAGCAAGTCGTACACTTACTCATGAAAGATTGTTGGCTGCGCAGCAGGTTTATAGTTTAAGTAAAATATCTGCTCCGTGAAACTCAACCTTTTGCAGATAATATTGCTTGTTCAGACAGAAATTTGTGTAAATGTGTGCTGTTTATACAGAAACTTGTATCTATTTAATATATACAATGGAACATCAATGACAGCCAAAATTTTGCAACTGCGTCCTGTAAAATTAACGTGACAGCAATTTTAAGCCTACAGTAATGCAACAAAGCAATAGCTGCGTGATAACCATGCTTAAATAAAATATTTCAATAAGTCCATTGTTTAATTACCTTTAAAATGATCCAAAAAGTGTTTTAAAATGTCTAATATTAAGTGAGCTACGACAACTTTTTACAAAGGCTGTTCACTGATTACTGAAGGTTTTAACTCCCTCTAACCCGCGTAGTTGGAAGCGGGTTAAATTTGTATAGGAAAACATGAAGCGGAGTTAGCCAGAGTTAAATTTAATCCATTCGCGAAAAGAGTAGAGTTAAATTTAACTCCATACATTTTTAACTCCACAAGTCATTCGCGAAAAGGGTAGAGTTAATTTTAACTCTTTTCATGAATGCGAGTAGAGTTAAAATTTTTAACTCCGCATAACTCGGCGAGTTAAATTTAACTCTTTTAACTCATTCGCGAAAAGGATCGAGTTAATTTTAACTCTACTCTATCCATTCGCGAAAAGGCCCTTAGTTCCTACTTGATTTTGTGTTCTGAACAGCCTTAGCTTTATCTTTACTTTCTATCGTGTTGTAATTGAAGTTTACATTTCAACTTTCTTACAAAGGGCTGTTGTGCGATAGCTTTCTTCTTAGAAGAATATGCGACGTTTGTTTGACATTTGCTACGTAAAATCAGCTGCTGTAATCATATGATATCTGGCTGTTTTAGAGTTTGCCTTGCTTAGCTTTATTGCTTCGGCATCTACTAGAAGCTTTGTCTCTCAGGCTGCTAACTTCCCAGAAAGCATAGTGCTGACGAAAACGTGGATACGTAGAAACTTTCATCTTTCACCCTATTATTGTTTAAGCTGTATATCCGTATAATTATGTTTAATTGTTTCTAGTCATAATTTATTGCGCGATACTAAATTCTGGATGTGTTTCGTCTTCGACTAGAATTTGCTATCAGTTTTAGGTTCCCGTTTCTGCCTTATTTCTTCGGTTTCACGAATGCAAAAATTCTTTTTATATTGTCTTCTATGTTAACAGACAATTGTATGATGATGTTAAAAAAATTTAATTTGAGCGGTGGCCATGGTATATCAAAGTTTGTATATACATACTTGATTTTTATGGTCGTTGTGTGATTTGTATCAGTCTGATAATTTACACAGTTAATGTTATCAGAATTAGGATAGTCTTGTTTTCTTCATTTCATGCTTAATGTTTTTGTCAAACTATTTTTAAAGTAAATAATCTATTTTTTCTGGATTTTTCAATGTTACGTAAGTATGGATGGATAGGTTCACTGCTACTAAATGACGCAACAGAAGTCAATATTTTTGGCATGTGATAGCTGTGTTTTGTTTAACTGAGAATCCAGAATGAGAATGAAATTTTGTAGGTAGGATTGTGTTGGAGTGGAGCTAGTGTTTTAGGACGGGCGGTCGGCGGCTTTTTAGGCACATTTTTCACTATCTATAAAGCCATTCTGAGCAAGACACTGGAAAATTTTATTTTATGTTTTACAATATAGACTATTCTTACTTCATACATTTTGATTGAGTTCACATTCAGTCTTAGATTTGTTTCGTAAAAATATGCTGCTTTGCTCAAACTTTAGTGTTGACTGCAAATGTTCGTGCTAGCCTGCCGGCCGCCGGCTGAACTGCCAGATAGTAGATCCCAGCCGGGTCAGCCGCCGCCCCAAAAACAAAAATCAAGTTATGTTTTCAAACTTGAACGCCTAGATGCATTGAGATATCATATTATGATGAATGATCCCCCATCTCGCTAGATATGTACTTTGGTGGTACATAGGTAGTTTAAGGAGTTTCAAGCAGTAGTACATTGTGCAACGTGGCGTAGCAGAAAGAGCGTTTACCACTAGGTGATGACAGATGACAGTACTGTAGTAGTAACCCTTTATAACTGCTATTGGATTGGCAAATCAACTATTCATAATCTTTATTGTTGAACTCGCACTCATGCTGTGGAATCTAGTAGTACAGTTCCATACGAGTCCAACTTGTCAGACGCTTATTGGACATAATATTCTAAAGAACATGTTGATCAGACAGTAACAGCTACGGAATGTATTTTTCGTTATATTTTGCTTCGCACTTCACCACAGTTTGAGGTTCATTGCTGGTACCCAGCAGCATATTGCTTACTTTCACCAGCTGTCACACTCTGTATTATAGACGTGACACATCCTCTGCTAGCTAACGGCTGACCTGCAAATTGGACCTTTCACTTCGAAAAAATTTGGCCACTGCGTGTATTCTAAAACTCGAAACAGACACAAAAATAGCGCGCGTAGCGCATATGTTTTCGAGCTTTAGCGCAAAAACAGAGCGAGTGAGCGTACCTAGGGTTGTGCCGTTAAGAAATTCTCGGGGCGGGCCTTTTTCTTTCTTCAGTTCACTCGGGCCAAATTCTTTCTTCGATTAGAGCAAGAGTTTATAATACCAAGAGTAAGACACTCAGCTCTTCCTAATAGAATAAGCTTGCGAGATGCTCGAAACAGTAAGGCCGAAATCTCGGGGGGGGGGGCTTCTGAGCGTGTAAGCATACAACGCTGACATTTTTTAAAAACGGGCGTTTTCGACAAATTAAATACTATAAGTTGAGCTAGGAAAATCGAAATACAAAGGCATGTAATGTTTTGCCTACCGTACTGGCTAGGAATCACAGGTGAAGCAAGAACCGTAGTGGAGGGATCCGGTCCTAGGCGATTCGATTGGTCGGTGGGATCAGGTTCGTTCGGATTCGACTGATTAGCAGTTCCACTCGGATTAATCAGCAGGATAACCAAGCTAAGAATTACGCGCTGACTGATCAAAAACATGATGTTTCGCTAGAACATAAAAGTATAATTAACACATTGCAAATACTGTGGTAGAGTTTAGATGTACAATTATGACAAATATTTAAACGTATAAGAGGGGGGTAACATGAGAATTTCATTTCGGTTTACATGGGAATTTCAGCTTACATGTATATACATACATTATGTTAGGTTAGTAGTGAAAATCATTTGCTGACCACTCTGCCAGACTGATATAGGTGAGGGCGGGCGTCATCAGTGGCGTACCCTTCACCTATTGCAGCTTTTGTACTTTTAATTCCCCCATGAAAGTTATAGAAAAACGTTTCTGCCCTGTGGTCTTCCATTCACACGTGTGGTTACACATGGATGATTACACAAAGTGCTAGACTTATATATCAAACATTAAGCATTGGATAATATACAAAGATGTAATTACATGACATTATCACTAATTTCAGAAAATATTTCTTCAATTAAACAATTATATTTAATATTTAATTCCTTATTCCTAATGCATTTTTGCAAAAGTGCAAATACAATATTAATAGGGTAATCTTTAGATTTAATCATTCTAACAAATTTGACACATGCATTAACAAATCCGTTCTTAGTTGATATTATCGCAGCATATCTAGCAAACTCGTTGTAAACCGCATTATGTTTACAACTGAGGCTAATGTTGCTTTCATAACTAGGAAACCTTATAGATGTAAAATTAAAATTATCTCTTTTATCATAAATGTCAGTAACAAATTTATTATTAATTACTGATATTTTAATATCTAATACGTCTGCAACTTGATTACTGGTATTCATTTTATTTAAAGTTAAACATGTAGGATATATATCTGGGGTGACCTGATTAGCATGGTTATGATCATTAAGGAAAGTCATATCGTCCTGATACCTATAAGCCTGTTTAAGTTTCTCTAAAGACTTAAATTCCTTATTTTTATAAAGATTAGTAGTATAGTTATATTCATAAGATAGAAGAGTTAAATTAGCTATAAAAGGTGCTGCATTGGTTCCCATCGGGATACCAATTTCTTGCTTGCATATAATATCTCCTAGAACAAAGTAGCAGCTATTAAGCAACCATCTTAACATATCCATAATAGTATCCTTTCCGGCAAGGATTCCTTTGTTAGTATTTAATCCCCAAGCTGCCGATCTTTCATACAAAATTAGTTTACGATTAGATTTACCAAAGGCAATGTTACATACTGATTCAAGGGAAGTTAAAATTTCAGGATGGGGTAGAGACGTATACAGTTGTCCGAAATCGTAAGTATTAACAGTTCGTGCTCTGCTATTACGGTTTAAACCATGTATATCGTTTAGGATATTACTATTACTGTTAATAATCCAGAATGGGTTATAAACTCGTGAGTATCTAGTAACTGCACTAGTATAACATTTAACAGAATGTTGTATTCTCCTAAGTGCATGACCTAGTCTTATAGATAAAGGAGTAGTACAGCTGTTGGCGCTTGCAATTATAGTTCTGAAACCAATAGGCGATTTATGGAATTTAGGAATAATCTGAATAAAGGGTAAATTAAGATTATTATCAGGAACATTTATACCAAACTTTACACATTCACTCCTTAATTTATTGATAATGTTATCTGCGTTATCATTAACTAGCGTGTAAGTATTAGTTATATCAAATAATCCTATTTCTTTGAGTAAACGATATACATAAAACTGTTTACATATTATAGCGAAATTTTGTGCAGCTTTATCCACGACGGTGAATACAAACCTTTCATGCAATTGTGAAATTAAATGGTTTATATTATTCGGAATAACAGTATAGTTTAAATTAATACTTCTACATCGCTGATTAAGTATGTTTGTGACGGAATCTAATATAGATTGTTTCCACAAGTGATATTCATATGTACATCCTAATTTAAGTTTATCTGTTAAGTAACATATATAATTATCAAGTGCAGTAGAGATATTATTAACCACCTCCTTGGCATTGGGAGGCTTGCGTGGTCTAAATTTAGTACCTTTACTTAATAAGTTACGAATATGTATATTGTCTATAACTTCTAGATTACCGGTGATAATGTGCCCATAGTGTGAATCTTTGTGTACAGAATTATGGCAATCACAGGTAAATGTGAAATTATTAATATCTATTTCTTGTAACACAACAGTGCTAGCTGTTTGTCTGTAATTAAAGAATAGAGAAGAGATAGGTTTATCGTAGCTAAATATTATCCTAGGTTCGCTATATTGGACGGGAATATCTTTGGGGAAGGCGTTATTGACACAAGTAGAATTGAATAATCTAGAAAATTGTATTGAGTCTACTAAAGGATTGGAATATCTAAGGAATAGCTTAGCTTTATTATTCTTATTAGACTTATTGGTTCGTACATTGCAAATACATAACTTATATTTACACAAATCATATAAGATACTGTCTATATTGTTATTAACTGAATCATGTATATGCATATATAATCTAGTTAATAAATGTTTATTTAAATTAAAAACGGAAGCTATAATCTCTTTATAAAAACACTTAGGATTAATGTTATATAAGTCGCGTAAGTAATTATATAAACAGTTTATATCTATATTTATTCTTCTTTCTTTTCTGCATTTCTTTTTACCTCTCTTATAGCTATATTTATTCTTTTTATTGAAATATGAGTAGACAGATTCGTTATCTTTGTCTACATTTCCCATTATTTTATCATTTAAACCGTAAGGAAATTTAGTTTTTAACTGTTTAATCCAATAATCTTCGCGTAAACGTCTGTGTTCTCCAGAGTCTTGAAGATTATCAGACTGTATTACCTCTATAATCTGTATAATGGGAGTACCGCAATTATTGTTAGCATAATGTTCTACAAGCAATTTGCAACCTGATGTACTGTTACCATAAACAGATCTGTAGTGTTCACTAAATCTAGTTCTAAGGCTACGTTTAGTCTCGCCCACATACTGTATGCCACACTGCGAACAAGTTATTACATAAACAAGATTGGCGGTATCGCAGTTAATTCTGTCAGCAAGAGTACCGTTAATTATTGGGTAAAGTTGGGAGTTATAGGCGCCGCAAATGAAACGTTCCTCAGAGGCATGTCTACAAGTTATACAGTTTGCTCTTCTGCATTTCTCGAACTGGCTTGACGTGGGTATTAGAAAGTAAGACAGCCAGGGCTACCCAGGCCCCAGATGTCTGTAAGATAGGTAGATAAAAATAGCCCGTGAAAAGATACAGTTACAAGTGAAGTTGAGAGTAAACCTTACGCATGGCTCCCTGATGGGATTATAACCCGATCGTAAGGCCGGCTGGTGAAATTTGCAGTTAATATTAATTTAAGCGACCAGGAGGATCGAAGTAAAATTTTGGATTTAAAATCAAGAAGAAATCAGATCCATGGTTTCTACTGGACGCAATCCAAATAACAGTAACAATTGAGTACGTGAAGCCAGAGAGGAACAAGATTAATGTTTATTAGTAAGAAAAACGCGGTTAACCTAAACCAAACAGAAAATTCCAGTTACAAGGCCAGTCATAAATGTCAGGTAAAGTGCGGCGTAGCCATCAATAGAAACGTGAAAAAACTGGTTCGCAATGCTTATTAGTTTTAATGAAATTTAATTAAATTTGGCAATTTATAGACGAAATTCTGTATGAAAGTTTATATATAAAATTATAAGTAAAGGTGAAGCTTACTGTAAATAGGTACCCAAAATCAAAAATCTAATTCTAGGATATAAATTAGACTGAAATCGGTATGAACAATGGGAAACAAAATATATACTGCAAAACAAAATTATCCTTACTTAAATGGATGATCCAAAATACATTGTACATTATCAGGTAAATTATAAACATCGAATTTGCCACAATTAGCAATACAAAGTTTGGGATTCAATCCCGATTCATCAATGGACAATTCATCGCGTTTATATACTTTCTTTTCAGTACAGACACGAATAACCATACGTAAATAGACAATCATATTTTGTTTAGTGAGTTCGTAGTGTCTCATTACGGAAATGGGCTTTTTATTCTCCCGTTTCCGTTGTTTATTAAGGTTTGAAAGTTTGTTACAATGAGACTGTACGAACCCGACCAGAAAAGGACGTACAAAACTCACAATAATAGGTCTAGGATCCATTCTAGACGGTATACGGTGAACAATACGAACATCATTTGGCTTAATCTTTCCAACACCAGCCAGAATAGTTTCATTAATAAGTTGCATAACAATACGGGTCAATAGTTCTCTAGACTCGATCTGGCCCACAGGGGCCTGACATTCCAGACCATGGATCAACAAGTTAGCGGACTTATTATTGTTTTCGTTTCGTCGTACTCTCGTCTCTAGATCGTCAATTCGTTCGTTCAGTCGTCGGTCGAGTCGGTTACATTTCTTATTAAGTTTTCGCAGTTCTTTCTGAACCGGATCGGACTCATCCGGGACAGAAGATTGGTCGTTCGGATTCATATTGTTCGCCCGTTTTGAAGTTCCCGGTTCGTCTGAATCATCAGAAGGAGAGATGCTTCGTTTTCGTCGAGAGGCTATAAATAAAATTAAACATTATAGTTAATGTTGCGGTGGGTAAGATTGTTGTGTTGATCTGAGTCTCGGGGACACAGTTCAACATACATTGGAAGTACGCACTAAAGTGCGGTCATTAGTAGCGCACTCAAGTGCGGTCTTTGTGTGTATATACATACACTATTGTACCCTCAAAGGAGTACCCTTTGGTATTACTAGTATCAAGTTAAGAATAAGAGAAAAACAACTTAAATGTAAGAAAGTATAGTTACAAATAGGTAGGCTATACAGTACTAGATAACTGTGATAATTAGTAGTCACAAGGACTATGGCTAGGTCTGGATGAGCGAGAAATCTCTCAGCCTCCATCCATAGTAGCCACAACAAATACAAAGGCATGTAATGTTTTGCCTACCGTACTGGCTAGGAATCACAGGTGAAGCAAGAACCGTAGTGGAGGGATCCGGTCCTAGGCGATTCGATTGCCCCCCCCCAATCCCCCCCCCTCCCACTCTTACAACCCCCCTTTTTCCCAAACCCATTTTAAAAAGACAAAGACTAATGCTAGCAATGCACTAGCGTAAACACACAGTGAGATAGTTTAGTCCAGGGCAGGCCCTACCAGCAGCTTCTCAAAAATTAATAACTGCCGGATACGCATTGTACAAAAAGCACTAACGGCCCCAATGGCCCGAGTGGCCCGACTCGGGTCAGCAGAAATATTCGGCTCGGTTCGGCCGCAACATCTTTTTCTGGGCCGGGCCGGCCCGAGCTGAGTCCGAACCGAGCCCGATTCACGGCCCGAGCACAACTTTAAGCGTAACCCCGTTTCGACTGGATACCAATTTGCTCGAGGGGGTCACAGTGGGGTCCAATTTACTGGGGGAGTCAGCCGTTAGCGTGAAGACGATGTGTCTGATAATACATAGAGTATGCCAGCTGTCATACTCTTATCAAGAGTACATAATAGAATAAGAGTGTGAAACTCTTACGCTACTATGTATTAAACATGCTTGACATGCTCGGGTCGTTAACTCGGGACCCCCTCCGAGAGTTTCGGGGGGGTCTCAGTTAGCACTAGTTACGTGCTTTCATATAAACGCGTGTCTGCTCGCTGATTCGCTAATTAGCTTAGACTTACAGTAGGCATTTTATTAGTAATTTTTAATTAATTAATTATAACTTTAATTAGGTTAACGTAATTAAAGAACTAATTCGACAACTTTGTAGCATTTTTTCAGCTCTTTGTTATGGTATAAAAATTGTTGCACAAAACAAAAATTCGTAGGAATGTAGTCAGCAACAATTTTTATATCATTAGAAAGAGCAGAAAAAATGCTACAAAGTTGTCGAATTAGTTTTTTAATTTTGTGTGTTCACTTTAACAAACTGTAACTTTTGAAAGATCAAAGCTTATGAAATGAAACTTTACAGACGTGTCAAGTACATCTGCTTCTACATTTCTTTAAAATTTGACTGTTTTAGATAGAGCATACCGTAAGTTCCTAGCTCTTTTTGCCAAAACAGTTTTTCGCTGTCAAAGGGTTCCCTAAAGTGCGTCGGTCGTGTCTTAAAGTGCGTCATTTCAAAATTCTTATGATTTGCATTAAAAAACTAAACTTTGAGACGTTATATCCCCCATTTCCTACAATTTTATGCTACGAAAATTTTTTATGTGGTAGTTGGCTTGTTCATAAAGAATATATATCAAAATCAACAAAATCTGTGAACTTCGAAAAATTTATTAAAATGCCAGTACTGTGTTACCTGAAGCAAATTTCAGTTGCACATTAAGCTATGACAATTTATAAAATGTAATTTTATGATTTAAAGCACGAAACAACGACTTTTACTAAAAAAATGAAATGCCGTAAAAACAGAAAATTTGGTATCAGATTGCTCAGAATTATTCCTAGGATTGTGTTTTTGCACTTAGTTTTGTCTTAGAGTAGTATTTGCATTTATTTGAAGCAAATTTACATGTAAAAGATACAAACGCACATTAGGGATATTTAAGACAAAAGACAAAGAGATTAAGACAAAAAGTTGAGCGACGCATTTTAGGCACTGATCAATGGTTCCAGTAAAATCGGAATTTCTCAGTTCCAGTACGGTGAAATCAGGAATTGTTTATATTTTTGGAATCAGCAGATTTTAACGAACAATTTAATAGCTGACACATTAAACGTGTTAAGTATTAGGTTGTCAGGTGCATAAAACTGAAGTTGGGACATTGCTTAAAATTTGGCGGACAACGGGTGTTTTATTCAATGTATATTGAATTTTGTAGCATTGTGCACTGTTAAAAAATTTTTAGGAAATAATTTTTACACCATTGCGTAGAGCTTGAATAGACGTGCTCAGAAATGTAAAAACTTTAGGATATCTTCCATTTTGTAGTGCACCAGATAACTTTAAACGGCTGAGTGACGCACTTTGGGCTATGACGCAGATTGGGCGAACCTACTATACTATTGCTGTCATCAGTTCTATGATTTGATTATCGGCCCGCTTAAATCTATCTAAATAGAGTGGTTTGGAGATTAATCTTGCCAACTGGACAAATTTTGTTGCTAATCGCTCAATGCAGATAAGACGCTAAATTCCTAAAGTACCTAGTATTCCCTAAGATAGCATTTCCTTTATGAGTATTACCAAGAGTACATAATGTAAGAGTGTGCCACTAGGCACACTCTATGTTGTCAGAGCAAAAACTATGCTCTGCTCGCTAACAGCCTACCGCAAATTAGACCCTTCACTTCAAAGAATTTTGAGCGCTATGTTTATGTTCTAAAGCTCGAAGCAGGCACAAAATTCGCGCACGCACTGCTTGTGTTTTCGAGCTTAAGGGGGGGGGGTCGCTTTGGGTCAAAATAGATAGACACGGATTTCGCTCATTTTCACACACAATATAGGTACATATGTTCTCAAAAACAAGACAAAACATTAGAGTTCCAAATCAAACTGTGGCAGAGATATACAGCTATAAAGTCGGAAAACTTGAAAATTGCTGTGATTTGCCCTCCAAGGTCATGTTGCGACAGAACGGCAGCGAAATTTGGGTCAACTAATATTGCAAATTAATTTTTAGGTTGGCTAATATTTTAATGCTAAAACAACTCCGGGATATCCAGCCAGTCGTTCATAGTACATTATTCAATTGTGAACTGAGCCTTTTTCATCTAATTGTGACCTGAAAGTTTAACTTGCTCTAACTTTCAGATACTACATTTCTGACACATAGTTCTATTAGAAAAGTTGTTCAGCTCGTCACTAGCTGTCGAATGATACCCAATTTGTCTATATTTTAGGAATTTCAAAAATTGACTTTTATGACCTATAAGAGATCAAAGGAGCCGACACGACAGAAAAGTTCTACCTTGAAGCATTCGCCTTTACCATAATGGCCGGCAGGCATTGAGAGTTTCATGTGCCAATTTTGCTGACTTTCGAATGGGTAACGACTGAGAAATTATTAAAAGAACGTGAAAATTGAGAAAAATGATGATTTTTGGCAAAATTAGCAGATTTTGTGGCAAGTTTTTTGAGAGCACTACAAACGGTAGAAATTTGCAACTACTGTCACAAGAATTCTGTGTATACGTAGAGTGCAACTATCTATAAGCGATTTCTGTAGCTTTTGCCAATCGTGCAGGAGAGGCGAAAATGCTTTGCTGGTCCTATTTTTGTGGTACAAAAAGCACCAATTTTCCGAAATTTTGACTTTGAAAAATCGCCAAAAATCCGACACTCAACAGAATTTTTCCAGAAGGGTTATTTGCACTCTCTGGTATGTCCTTAACATGTATAACAAGGTTTCAGGGCTGTATCTTGCATACAGCGAAAAATTTTTCTGCAACAAACTTTTTAACCTAACTTTTTCATTTTCCTATGTTTAACACATGTCGAGGTCACCTTTGAGGGCCTGTACAGAACGATTGAAGCAATATTACGCAAAACGCACCTGTCTTGTTTTGAGGACCCATTAGGACTACAAAATATGTGAAAATGAGCAAAATCGGAGATGGTCGAAAAATCGGCCAGAAAGCGACCCCCCCCCCCTTAAGCACATAAACATAGAGCGAGTGAGCGTACCCCCGTTTCGCCTAGGTACTGATTTGCGGGGGCGGGTCACTAAGGTCTGATTTGCGGATGGGGGGTTGGGCCGTTAGCGTGCAGAGCATAGTTTTTGCTTTGACAACATAGAGCTTGCCTAGTGGCATACTCTTATAATTACTCTTGGTATTACCAAGAGTACATATAGGTACATAAGAGTACCAAGTGTAATGGTGAGGGCTAGGTACTTGAACCACTGAACTCACCACTACTTAGGACTGGCGCAACGAACGCGAACCTTCGACTGCGGGTGGAGATCTTTAGTCCTATCGCTATCACCCACATTACTCTATGTATTATGAGCTTGCTACATCCAACGCGCGCTATCGGGTGACCCCCCCCTCCCCCAAAAAATTAGACCCCCTCACCCCGCCCCTATAAATGTACGGGGTCCAAACGGGGATCGGGCTCGTGCTTGTATATTTTGTACAGAGATGTGTAAATCATACAAGCTTAGACCCGCTACACAGACCCGCTTTAACATGTAAGTATACTAACATAGACCCCGATCCCCCGTTTGGACCCCACGTGTATAGGGGCGAGGTCAAGGCAGGGGGCTGATTTGTATTATAAGCGCGACACATCCTCTGCACGCTAACGGCTGACCCCCCCCCCCTCAACTTAGACCCTTCACTTCAAAGAAATTTTCGCGTTATGTTTGTGTTCTAAAGCTCGAACTCGCGCACGTAGTGCTTGTGTTTTCGAGCTTTAGCACACAAGCATAGAGCGAGTGAACGTACCCCCATTTCGACTGGTTTTACCTATTTGCAGGGGGGTCAGCCCTTAGCGTGCAGAGGATGTGTCACGTCACGCTTATAATACATTGAGTATGACGGCTGTGTAATGCTAGTAGATTGGCAACCGACTACTAAGCACTACTGGGTGGGTACTGCGCACAAGGAAACGGCAGAACCTGAGGAGATGTTGTTCCAGTCGACCTGTGAATAACAACCTCGCCTAAACTCTGGAACAACAGTGACCCTAACTCAAAATTGTACAAAGAAAACACCACCAAATTACACTAAATTTGCACATTAATAACACTAAAAATACCCACCCATTACAGCTGTCATACTCTTATGTATTATATATGTAGCACTCTTGATAATACATAGTGTATGGCGCTTGTCATACTCTTATGTATTATGTACTCTTGGTAGATATTACCCCGTTCGGCGTTTCTGCACTGTTTTTGTCTGCAGTAGGTACATAAAATGTCTTAAAACTTTGGATTTGCGTCGATTGTCTTTCTGAATCGGTAGACAGGACCTTGTTGGCTGTCTTTGTGTTAAACACCACTACTACTAGGCTTGTACAGTTTTATGCCATACGGAACAGTTCTCCACTGTAAATTTACCATTATTTTCCTCTTTTTTCAATTATTGTTTTGAGCTTGGCGCCTCAAGGATTTCTGTTCTATGGAAACGTATTAAATTTATTCGTTTCTTGCATTTTCAGATTGATGACCGCTCTGTTTGGATTTTTTGTCCGAAATCAAGCACCAATTTCCTATTGGATAACTTTTTCATATCATTTGATGTTCCGCGTGCAATGAATTTCATGATTTCAATAATAGTGAAACTTGTGAACTCCAATAAACAATATTAATAATTGAATACTGAACAGCAAAATAGGAAATTTACATTAGCGAACTGTCTTGTAAGGTGTGAGCGTACCGAACGAAGCAAATGCATTTATATACCATATGCCCAATAATCTGTAAGCTGTGTGGACTGTGCGCGCATGCCAACATTCACTCAGCTTTATTTATTCACTCCATTTTTTGTGGGGAAAGTTTCTTTCTTGTTCAGACTTTGTACAAACCCACTTTCTGTGTACTCAAGAAATTTATGCCTGTCCATTTGGGCTGCATGGCATCTTTTCGTAATTTGTTATCTCTACAGTTCTGACCGTTAAATCAAATATATATATTTGCGTAAGCATGGGTTGTTGGTTTCCTTCCAGTGGTTTTTGATCAAAAAGCTTTTGACGCAAAATACAATTTTGTGAAACTTTCTATGAATTCTTTTTAATTATGCACAGTTTCATTTTTGTCCAAGACTTGCGGAGGTTCTGCTCTAAGTAAACGTTTCAATTAATTACATGCTTTTGTGGGGGTTGCTAGGTTTCTATCCTGTATTTTTTACCTTCGTGACGTAATAGATGTATAATTCTCCTCTGCAACTTATTATCCATGTATCCATGCTTCTTTTTTATTAACTCAGTACTATTGCTTTCTTTACACGCTTTCGGTTTTCTGTGCAAGAAAAATTTGCGAACGTGGAGAATTAATATTTTTTAAAAGTTACTTAACATGTGGAAGTAGTTTGTCAATTAATGTGAATATACCGCGCATGAGTATATATTCCAATTTATGGCCTTTTCTTAAACAGTTGACACTGACACATTTTATTGATGCCTATACGTTTGAAAAATTATTGGCACACAGTTAGGACTGCAGCAAAAACTATCACCTACAGAATTTATGTATATTGTACATATAAGGTGTTTACGGGGAAGTTGCTTCTCATT
The DNA here is from genome assembly GCA_030248195.1 of Trissonchulus latispiculum. Lineage (NCBI taxonomy): Eukaryota > Metazoa > Nematoda > Enoplea > Enoplida > Ironidae > Trissonchulus > Trissonchulus latispiculum. The sequence continues at coordinate 7,938 of JASAND010000783.1, read as the reverse complement.
TGGGCTTTTCGTATTATTTGTTTTGTTGGCTTGTTTGAGCACCAGTTATGGAAGTAGTTCAGTTGGAGCACAACTTCACTGTTGTGGATTTTGTGGTTTTTGGTGCTGTTTTGGTGCTTTCCTCTGCCATTGGTCTATTTTACGCCGTGCGGGATCGATGGAGAAACAAGATAACATCAACCTCAGTCTATCTCGTTGGCGGACGACGGATGCCTTTAATTCCAGTAACATTGTCACTTTTAGTAAGTTGAAAATGCTTTTCAACTGTTTGTATTTGTCATCTCAGGGCCTTTTCGCGAATGGGTAGAGTAGAGTAGAGTAGAGTAGAGTTAAAATTAACTCTTTTAACCCTTTTCATGAATGCACAGAGTTAATTTTAACTCTGCCTGCTTTTAACTCTTTTAACTCCGCAGGGTTAAAAATCAAAGAGTTAAAAGAGTTAAAACTGGCAGAGTTAAAATTAACTCTCTGCATTCGCGAAAAGAGTTAAAAGAGTTAAAACTGGTAGAGTTAAAATTAACTCTCTGCATTCGCGAAATGAGTTAAAAGAGTTAAAACTGGGATAGTTAAAATTAAGTCTCTGCATACGTGAAAAGAGCTAAAATGGTTAATTTTGTTTTACGTAATGCCCAACTTTTCACTATTTGAGAATTATAGAAAAACTTTCCAACGTTTGAAAAATTTTAAACAAAATAAGACCGCAAAATAATATATTTACTCATTTCATTAATACACGTTTATTACATTTTCAATTTAACGACATCCGGTGTTAGGGCGATCCGGGCGAATCCCTCTGTTTAAGTTGCAGTTTTAACCGATTTTGCTAAAATTTAGCACGGATGCATTTCAACAAATTATTAACAAATCTGCAGCAAAATTTTAACGTTTAAGCTTCTAAGGGATTAACAACATGGGTAAACTACAATTCTAGGAGAACCAACCAAAGATTTTTACGATTTTCATGAAAAGTTGTACATATTAAAACTAATCTGAAGACAGTGTTTCGGTCCAGGTTTTCGTTGTTTCTATTTCCAGCTTAACAACGAAGTGCTAAAGAATAGTTGAGCAGAAAACAGGTACCATGTTTGTTTGTTAACGCGTGACACCACGACAGAGCCAAAATATCTGTACATATTTTTAGGAAAATCGGTTTCTCTTGATCCTCTTAAAAACATGGACAATTTTGGTCCATTTCAGCTAAACTTTAATACTAAAAAGCCAGCCGCAGCAAAATTAAACAAAAAATGTTTGTTTATTAAAATTCAATAGAGATTTCAAAGTTGAATTAAAATGGTTGCCCTTAAAATCACAGTTGGGATAACAATTAATAATGTAATTCTGTGGAGCATCACCAGTTGCAGCTTCGCGTAACATTTAAACAGATGTCCTTTCAAAAGATCTAAAGGTTCAAATTTTTTAATGTTTACAGTAATTTTTCTGGCAAAATTAGCCCTTTAATTTGTCTTTAACTTTTTAAATTGATAGTTTCATTTAATTTAATTAACTTTTTGAGAAAAAAATGAGCTTTCGGTTAGTTGTAGTTAACTGATTCGGCTTTTCATATGGCCAGCAGTTCTCAACATACTTCAAATTGGCATTCGTAAAGTGTTGTCAAATAACTGTGAAAAATAATTTAGAGTTTACTACTTATTTATAACTATAATAATTAATTAACTTAATTTAATTATTATTTCTAATAATGCAGCAGGTTCAAAACATTAGTTGTTCCTTCTATTTTTATTTTATTAAGTAGCCTATTTCGTTGCTTTCGTGCAAATAATTTGGCAGAATATTGGCAAATGCTTAACTAATTTTGAAGCATTATGAACCATCCAATGAAATTATGTGTTGCGCTTTCATTGGTTGGATTATCTTCTCATATTTAAAGCTTTATCACGCGCGCAAAATATGGCAATAACAATTAAGAGTTGTGCCCGGGCCTTGAATCGGGCCTCGGGCTCCGGGCCGGGCCCGGGCCGGGCCTGCACCGGGCCGGCCCGGGCCCGGTTGTTGGAGCAGTAGGCCCGGCCCGGGCCCGGTCCCGGTCGGCCGCGCAGGCCCGGCCCGAGCCGGGCCTACCGGACCGGGCCTGCCGGGCCTGGGAGGCCCGGACAGGCCCGGCCGGGCCCGGTGAGGCCCGGTCAAATTTTTACTATCCATTTTCTAATTTTTTTTCCACAATTTCTTCACTAGAAAGTCCAATTTAAGCTTACGCGAGTTGTCTAAGTTGTAATAAATATCACCAAATATTGTTTGGCACTGTTTTCTGTATGCCGGGCCTTCACCGGGCCGACCGGGCCTACACCGGCCGCCGGGTCCACCGGGCCTACTGGGCCTTGAATCGGGCCTCCGGGCCCGGGCCGGGCCCGGGCCGGGCTCGGCCCGGCCCGAGGCCCGGCCCGGTTGGTTCAGCAGGCCCGGGCCCGGGCCCGGCCCGGGAAATTTGTTAACGGCACAACTCTAATAACAATACAAAGCATAGAAGATTTTAACTCGTTTAACCCGCGTGCTGAGACGCGGGTTAAAATTCAATGTAAAATAGCGTGAGCGAGTTAAAAGAGTTAAATTTAACCCATTCATGAAAAGGGTAGAGTTAAATTTAACTTTGCAGGTTTTTAACTCCACGTGTCATTCACGAAAAGAGTAGAGTTAAAAGAGTTAATTTTTAACTCTTTTCGCGAATGACCGAAGGGTTAAAAATTTTAACTCTGCTTAACTCGGCGAGTTAAATTTAACTCTTTTAACCCATTCGCGAAAAGGATCGAGTTAATTTTAACTCGTTTAACCCATTCGCGAAAAGGCCCTCAGAAAGCCAAAACTATTGAATGTCTTCTAGCAATTCAACTATCAGGAAGAGAAAATTGGCGGAGAGCCCCTTGTGAACGTAGGACCAGTAACCGGTAATATTGAAAGGCGCTTCCCAGGTTCGTCGATCAACCTAGAGATTTTTCGTCTAGACTTTGAAGGGGCGACAGGTATATATGTATCATTCGTTTGCTTTGTTGTCTTTTAAGTTTCAGTTTGTTTCAATTGTTATTTCAATATCCTAGTTTTAATAGATGACTGTATTGTTATAGATTAGCTTTCAATCCGCAATTCTTATTCTTGGAGATTCTGCGGAGATCTATTATCATGGTTTTACCTTTTGGTGGTCCTCTTTCGGAATTTGTCTTTCAGCTCTTTTTACCTCATACATTTTCCTGCCAATTTTTTATCGTTTAAGTCTAGTCAGTGTGTACGAGGTATATTATACACATTTTGTCTGCAATTTCTTGGTTGTTTTTAGCATGATATTATATGTGAAAGTTTACAAATTGAAAACAGCAGAACAATTAGAATAGTAGAGTTGAAAGGGTCTGGTTTGGTTAAAATAAATCGTGTAGGTACGTATTCCTGAAAATATTAAGACTGTATACGCAGTACTTCAGTGTTTTGTTTGTGGCAGTATTACCAAAACCTGTAGCAACTGGAGCTACCAGAATACGTTCAGAAAAGTTTAATGTAGAAATGGTATTTTAAAATAAGCAAAATGTCGATAGTTTGATGCGACTGTGCCACCGTAGCGCTTTTGCCTTGCTTGCGAAATGTCGTGGGTTCGAACTTCGAGTTCCACCGGAGATTCTAATTTTTCAGACCTTCGGGGCACTTGACTTTCTCTATTTCTTTCTTATTAGTATGCACGCTTTTTGTTTTCAATCTCATTCTACTTGCGTATAGCTTCTTTGAGCTACCTCTTGTATTGTTTTTAGTATTTAGAACTTCGATTTCAGTCAAGGGCTGTGCGCCAAGTTGGTGCCGCATTTTACATTCTGGTTACGGTAAGTTTGTTGCAATTGGCTTAAATGCATTATTTTTCTGCTTAACTCTAATGTATATAAATAATCGCCGGCTGTGCTATCCAAATAGTTGTTTTTATTTTAAGTTTGTCAATTTTTACATTGAATATACAATTTATTATTTCAGATTGTTTACATGGCCATCGCTTTGTACGCTCCATCTGTGGCGTTAAATGCTGGTATATATGTACTTTCTTTATGCCATCTTTGTTGAGACATCGTGTAACTGATGATGTAAAATAAAATAAATAAGTGTCTTATTGTAACTTCAAAGTACACACTTAAAAGTGCTCTCTTGAATAAATTATAACTCAGAATTAAGGTTGACTTTCTTTGCAGAGGAAAAATTTGCCTGATTGCCATAGAGTCAGGGTCTTTTCCAGATTACCCCCCACCACTCAAAGTTCTTAAAACTCGACCAAATGAGCTGAAATTTGGTATGGGTATGTTTTCGACCACGCTGAGTTCAAATATCGCAAATTTTTCGATTTCGCGAAATACGATTTTTTTTCGATTTCTAAGGGGGGACCAAGGGAAACCGAAAAATGTTTTGTCTTCGATTTTGCTGAAATGTTGTATATATGGGTTTTCTGGGCCGCCGAACACGAATCTGAAGTCCGTTTTTCTACACCGCTTTTCGTTAGCTCAGCATAAGCTTACAACTTAAGCTTACAAATTTAGCTTGTAGTGGTTATTATTATTTATATACTATTATTGTACTTATTATTTATACTTTGAGTGGTGGGGGGGTAATCTGGAAAAGACCCTAGAGTCAAATTTTAGGTGTATGTTTGTTATTTTTTGATAAGACAGCTATCTGAAAATGACTGTATTATTATTGAAAATGTTTTCTTGTATTTAAGTATCAAACATTCCGCTGTGGTTACTGATTTTGTTGTGTGGATTGGTTTGTACGTTCTACGTTGCATTGGTACGTTTATGGGAGTTTTAACGCTAAAAGGACACAATGTAGTCTCGGACAAGGCGCTTCGTCGTGCGCGTTAACTGCCATCAACGCTCAATAACTTAAAATATGATTCTACCTAAACATTTTTATCTTTTACAGTTAATTTCTGTAGTCTTTTTCGGTAGACTTTCCGAGTTCTGTAACTGCGATGTTTGAACATTATCACTGGGTTTCTGTGATTTTAGATGTCGACACGTGAACGATTTTGTGTCATATTTTAGGGTGGTATCAGTGCAGTAGTTTGGACTGATGCCCTTCAGGCCGGCTTTATGTTAGCAGGAATGCTGGCAGTATTAATCCTGGTACGTTTATTTGATTACAAGATGTTTTTAACCGACTTATTGGAGCGAAGAATTGTATAGTCAGACTTAAGTAGCAATCCAGCCAAACCTCTCATGAACCATAAAACTACCCTTGATTCTGCATTAAAATTAAAGTTTGGCAATTATAAGTGTGAACCAAATTGGGCTTCTAGTCTTGCAAAACTTCTTTTCATTAATACAGTAAGCGGTAACGTCCTACCAAATTTGTATGCTTCGTTGCTTTGTATTTGTTTTTTGCAGCTACTTATTAAAAATTATTTAGTAGCATTAGTACGACTATTATAGTTTTTCCTAAAGTCGCATACATGCATGCAAATTCTATGCTAGAGCCTCTGGTTAGCGCAGTGGTTTCTGGCTGCGCTATAAGTGTAGGATCATATCACGTCTAGAGCTTGCTAAAATAAGCTCTGGCACCCCATTTCAAATCCTCTCTGGGTAATTTACCTAAACTGTTATTGGGTGACCGCCAATCAGGTGGAGCTACCACAGCACCTCCATTAAGGTGGACGTATTGGACGTTCTGATAGCCTTGTTGAACACTCATGTAATTGCTATGGCAATTGTTCAATGTCAGCACCCCCTCCCCTCAAAAAACGCATACCTATGTTCTAAGCTGGCACAACTTTATTTACTTATACTTATTTACTCTTGTAGGTTTAGAGATTACCTATTAGGTTATGGTATTGTTTTTAGGGAATATTGAAAGCTGGTGGACTGTGGCATATATTTGAAGTTGCTCTCAGTGAGCATAGATTGGATTTCAATCGAGGGTATGTTCAGAGTATTATATTTCTTGTATCTGAATAATCATATTCAAAACAATTTTGGAATTTCAAAAATGATATTTCTAAGGGCCTATTTCTTTAAAGATTAAAATGGTCGGATTAAACAGATTAAAAATCAGCCGGATTAAATTTTTGATTGTTATTTCTTTAATGCTGGATTAAACGGATTAAACGGATTAAAATTAACTCGTTTAATCCTACAATTTTTAATCAGCGGATTAAGCTAGTTGATTTTAATCCATTTAATCTGCCATTAAAGAAAGAGCGATTAAAAATTTTAATCCGCCAACTTTTAATCCGTTTAATCCGCGTAACTGCACGAGGATTAAAAACTAGTTGAAAATGCAGGCGATGGATTAAACGGATTAAAATTAATCTTTAAAGAAACAGCGATTAAGCAGGTCGGATTAAAATTAACTCGTTGATTTTTTTAGTCTGAAGTGTGAATAAAGAAACAGGATTAGATTAAAATTTTAATCCTGTGTGCATTAACGAAATAGGATTAAATTTAATCCGCTTAACTCGCTTAACTCGCTGGATTAAATTTTAGTCAGTTTAATCCGAGGTGCTATTTCTTTAATGCGGGTTAATTTTAATCTAATCCGTTTAATCTTTAAAGAAATAGGGCCTAAGGTGTCTGTGTTGTGGAATCGGAGCATAGCTTCACGTTGACTGATACTGAAATGTCATGAATGTTTGGGAATAGAAATATGCTTAGCAGGAAAATCATTGTTAAATTTGTACCCAATTGTTTCTGTTTTACATAGTTACATAGTTACATATGCATTTTAGACTCAATATGGATCCATTCAGTTACATGAATATTCCTGGTGCTGTTTTTGGAGCCTTATTTAGCTGGCTGGGGTGGTATGGAATAAATCAATCTAGCGTTCAACGTTATTGTGGAATGGAATCGTTTCGATCAGGGAAACTGTAAGATTCTGTCCAAATCAGAATTAATTTTGTTTATCACATTTCTAGATTATACTATTTTTTATTTAAGTTTGCGTCACTTATATACTTGTCTTAAGTGTATACCCAATACACTTTTTCTTTCCTAGGGAAATTAATTTATTTCTTTCAGAGCTTTGCTGATGAATATACCTTTCTTATTCCTCGCAAAAAGCTTAGTAGCTTTGATTGGACTTGTAATGCTAGCTTATTATTTGAACTGTGATCCACTGAAAGCAAATCAGATTACTGACAAAGACCAGGTACACTTTGTATTCACAGGACTTGGATAAGTGGGTCGATTTTTATTAGTTTTTTCTTCATGTATTAAATACATGAATTAAATGAATTAAATTAAATTAAATACTTCAAATAAATGTATTAATTTTTCAACCCTTTAAGAGGATAGTATTTATAATCATTGTATTATTGTATTATTTGATCATTTTGATTGATTTTCCTTCATTTTCTGTTGAATTGACTAGCTAAAGCCGGATTATAGGTACTTTTGTATACATTCATTAGAAATAAGAGTGTGACTCTCTGCTATCCAGCCGGAAGTAAGCAGACTTGTCGCCATAAATTTTCTGCACTACCGACGTAACGTGTACCTTGTCCATTCATTGAACAAATTCAATCGCTATACTGCACGTTGAAGCACAAAGCAGATATATACATTTTAGGCAAACGGAGGCGTGTTTTCGAACTTCAACACGCTATTATACCATGATTGGGCGTGCATTAACGTCGTATACTGGGTGCACTGCACCTATTATGGAGTCACTACTTAAGCATTTGGGAGGATCACGCAGTCGCTAACATAAAAGCTTGTAGACACCTCTAAGCAGAAACATAGATATCATCCTTCTCACTTTGGTGTAAAGCATTCTTGATTAAAATTTCAGTTGTTGCCATATTTTGTGATGGAAGTGTTGGCAGACTATCCTGGAATTGCTGGACTCTTTATTGCCTGTCTCTACAGTGGCACTTTAAGGTAATTAATGTTTGCAGCTTTTTTGACTAAATGAAAGAATCCCCTTCACCTTTTTAAAATAGTAAACGATTTAGAGTTAACT